>VZUI01080155.1:0-45978 GCA_013401135.1 Cettia cetti
GAAGGAAGGAAGGAAGGAAGGAAGGAAGGAAGGAAGGAAGGAAGGAAGGAAGGAAGGAAGGAAGGAAGGAAGGAAATAAATCTGCAGTCCTGGCTCCAGAACTGATCCAGCTGATGGGGTGTCCAGAGTCCTGGAGTGCCCATGAGCCCAGGCTTCATGGGGGTTCATTTTTATGGAACATTTTTCCCCATATTGGAGATAAATTTCTCACTTTCTATGCAAATTAGTTGTCATCCACAGCCTGTTCTTCTAGACCTGTCTGGCAATGGGTCAGAGGCTTCTGGGATCTTGAATGGTCTTGGCCCCCCTTACAGCAATTCTTAACCTCATTCTTGTGCTTGGGCTTTGCTGAGTTGTGCTGATCTCCAGGACCCAAAACAAGGATGTTTGTCCCCAAAAGTGCTGCTCTTCCTTCATATAGCCCCTTCTTCCAGCCACAACAATCCTTGGCTATCTCCACTGCTGTGCAGCTCTTGGTCTTTGAGGGATAAACATCAGCCCTCTTTATCTTCTAGGCTTCTACAGGAACCTTAAAGATCATCTCATTTCCATGGGCAGGGACACATTCCACTAGACCAGATTACTCAGAACTCCATCCGGTCTGATCTCAAACAGCCCCAGGGATAGGGAGTCCAGGGATGGGATGTAATAAATGTAAGAGGTCTAAAATTTTCTCCAGTGCATATCCAGAGGTGCTGCTCTCTCTGCTGAGCTGAGCAGTTCCTTCCCAGCACTGCATGAGATTCAGGACTCTGGTTCACTTCTCTAATACCCCAGGGAAGCTCATCTCAAAAGCATGTTCTGGGTGCATGTAATGATCACTAATGACACAGTCCTGACTGTCTGGTAATGCAGAATCTGTCCTTTTTGCAATATAATAGAGATTATCTTTCTTGTGTAGGAAGTGGGTGGTTTGGACTCAAGTCTCACAGGTTGGGAAGTTTCCAATCCACCATCCCCATGTCCTAGAAAAATGTGCTAATCATGCAGCTGGGTTAGAGCTGCTTTCTATCCTGCTAGGAAAAGCTGTGCTTTTGTGTGAAAAAAGGGCCCTAAAGCTCCATAAAGCCAATGAAGGAACAGCCAGAAAAGCAACATGACATTGCAGCTCATGAAAGAGGGGATCCTAGGCAACCTCTTGGGGGAGAGCGTCAAAAGGGTGCAAAAATATACTGCAGAGGACCTTTAAGGTTAAACAAAACACTCATGTCTGACGTGATAAAGAAGAGGGAATTTGCTTGCATTTCCCTAATCCTCATATGGAAGAGCTTTTTCCTAGAGGGTGTCCAATGAAATAATAGAGGTTACCTCCCTCGGTGGATGGCCTTTGTGATGTTGTTGAGCCTCATCCCTGCTCTTGAATAGATTGCCTAGGGATTGGAAAATTACTTTGCCTTTCTTCTTAAAAATGAGCTTTTACTAACTATTGTAGTGAGCTACAGCTGTATGTTTCAGAGGAGAGGTTTTTATTACTGATTCTTTTCAGCCTGAGCATCCTTTTTCTAAAAGGAAATAAATGCTAAGTGCAAATAAACCCTGCTCTCATTAGGACAGCGTTTTTCTTTGTGTTATGTGAGTGGGAGAGATGAGCACAGGTCTGTGAAGTGCTTCTGACTGGAGAGGACACACAGCAGCACTGAGGCTGGCACGTTACATCTGGGTCTGTGCTGCGGTGTCTGTGCACCTTTAGTGCCTCATCCCCACCTTCAGTAAATTTACTTCCTTAAAATATTCTGGTTATTCAACTATTTCAAAGCTGTCTTTGATGGTAGACCTCCAAGGAAGGGGCTGGATGGTGCAAAAGAGGCATCCACAAGGTAAAGCTTTCTCTGCTTCAAAGATGAACAGATGTTCCAGTTTGTGGCTGGAAGGACACTGCATTAGAGGGAATCTCTGGATCCTGAATTAGTTAAAGTTACCTCTGTCCAAAGCAGCATGGCCAGCTGGTTGAGGGAGGTGATTCTCCCTCTCTGCTCTGGTGAGACCCCACCTGGAGCACTGTGGTGGTGGGTTGACCCTGGGTGGACACCAGGTGCCCACCAAAATCCCTCTGTCATTCCCTTTCTTTAACTGGACATGGGAGAGATAATGCAACAACTCAAGCTTTGAGATAAGGTCAGAGAGAAAACATCAATCACCATCATGGGCAAAACAGATGCAACTTGGCAAAAAATAATTGAATTTATTACCAATGAAATCACAGTATGATAATGAAAAAAACACCCAAATCTTAAAAACACCTTTCCCCACCCCTCCAGGCTCTGGGGTGACCTTAGAGCACCCTTTAGTAGGTTGGAGAGGCATTTGGAACAAGGGCATGGAGTGCCAGGATGAGGGGAAATGGCTTCCCACTGTCAGAGGGCAGGGTTAGATGGGATATTTGGAAGAAATTCTTCCCTGGTGAAGCCCTGGCATAAAGTGCCCAGAGAAGCTGTGGCTGCCCCATCCCTGGAAGTGTTCAAGGCCAGGCTGGATGGGGATTTAGTAACCAGGTCTGGTGGAAGGTGTCCCTGACCATGGCAGGGGGTTGGAAGCAGAGGATCTTTAAAGTCCCTTCCAACCCAAACTACTCCATAATCCCTTGCTGAACAGATGAAGATAGTAAAGAAAGGACATTTTAGTATTAGTCTTAGGCTGAGTGAGGAGCTGAAGGGTTTTATTCTGCCTGCTTAAATTTCACCAATAATTCAAATTGTGACATAACTCCTTACAACAATGCATCCCAAAATTTTGCACAGCAATTGTTGTTATGCTGTTGGATAGCACCTCCACCCTGGATCAGAATTGGTTCACCTCAGTCCTGAATCAGCTGCATTCCAATCCTGGTGCAGAGTTAATGTGAAGTCAATGGAAGAACTTCTACTGAGTCAATAATCCCTGGATCAATTTCCTATGTCAGTTCACAAAGTGCTTTTGAATAATGTATCCTGAAGGCTTTATATAAAATCGAAATTAGTGTTTTCATTTACTTGCATATCATCAGAATAAAACTTTTTTTGGAAATTGTTTTACTTAGTTATTTATCTGTTTGGAGATTGGAGCTGAAGTCTATTGATCAGCCTGATTAAAGAATGTGGAATCAGAGTGAGGCTGGCACTCTAATTTTAATGAGTTAGTGTATTCTTTTTATTTTTCTCAGACAGATTTGATAAAATGAGATACAAATCTACACACCTGCAGGCCATTGAAATAATACAGTGCTGGGCTAGAGAAATGGAGAGAGGATACCTGCATTAATCAGCATGATAAATGCAAAAAGGGAGAATGATTCACTTTGGAAAATGTTTTTCATAGTCCACTAACTTAAGATATTAATGAATTGGTGCTTGAATGAGCCAGACCTCTTAATCTTAAAGTGATATAATTTCAAACACAACAGAATTAAATGTGGATCACTTAATCCATTTATTGGGAGTATAGAATATCATAGAGTATTCTGAGTTGAAAGGGACCCTGAGGTGAAAGGAATATGGAGTCCAGCTCCTGGCCCTGCACAGGACACCAAGACTCCCACCATGTGCCTGGGAGTGTTTTAAGTACAGCTGACTTAGGGTTCTGATCTGTGTTACACTGATCCCAGTGTGGGCTGCCACCAGGAGTGCAGCTGGTCCTGGTCCTTCTATTCCCAGCTGGCCCTGGCTGCACATTCCTGTGCCTTCCCACATTTGGCTGAGCAGTTCTGTAGGTGGGGGCAGCAGAAAGGACAGGAATCACTTCCAGCAGCAGCTGGACCAAGTAAGAATGACATGAAACCTGAACTCTGAATGGCACCACAGCCCCGTGTAGTTATGGAAACTTCAGTAATTGGGAGACCCTATGTGCTGCAGTGGTAACTTTTTTCAGGATAAATAAAAACTGATACCTTCATAAGTAAACACAGTGATTGCTTTTTTTGTATCTTCAAGGTGATTCCTGCTGCTGAAATAATTCGTTGGCAATGAAGATGGTGAAGGGTCTGGAGGTGAAGCCATACGAGGAGTGGCTGAGGTCACTTGGTTTGTTCAGCTTGGACCAGAGACCAAGGACAAGGTCTGAAGGAACGGCCTGAAGATGTGTCAGTGAAGGTTTAGGTTGGACATAAGGAAAAAGTTCTTCCAGAGGGTGGTTGTGCACTGGAACAGGCTCCCCAAAGAAGCGGTCACAGCCCCAAGCCCAACAGAGCTTGTGAAGCATTTGGACAAGGCTCTCAGGATTCTTGAGGTGTCCTGTGCAGGGCCAGGATCTGGACTTCATGATCCTTGTGACTCCCTTCCAACTCAGGATATTCTATGCTTCTGTTTTAAACATTTGAATAAGACTTTAGTGAAATCTGAGGGATAATATAATGGGAGAGGATGGAGGTGTGTCCTTTAGGCAACAATTTCAAGGTTCAGCAGAATCTGTCTCCTGGCAAGTAAAAAAAAAAAAAAAATCAAACAAAAAACTCCATGGGTGTTTTGCAACCTGTGTTTTGCAAAGATGAGATTTATTAGCTCCTCAGAAGGGGAACTGCCTCTACTGAAGTCACCTTAATAAAGTGAAATTAAGCAGAGACCTTACAAAGAGCAAAATGCTCAGAAGAGGAAACTGCATTTTAGAGCTCAGAAGTGCAGGGATAGCACAAGCATTCCTAGAAGTTAATTCAGATTAATCCTCACAAGGAAAATTAAAACACAGAGCAAGGATTCTTCAGCACTTAAGCATGAAAGCAGAAAGAAAACGTGGAATAAGAAATGCAGGGCAGACATTGACGATAATGGAAATATAACCCTGCAGTTTAAGGTCTACTTCAGCTCTGTTTTCTGTAAGGACTCTGCTGTGGAACCTGCTAAGAAAAGACAAGATGATTAATGGGAAGAAGACTTTGGACATGGAAATTTCTATTACCAAAGTGGAAACAAAACTCTCTAAACTAGTTTCATTTAGCCAGGGAGAAGGGAGGAGATACAAAGCTGGGTAATCAGCATCCTTGATATTTGAAAGAGCTGGCTCAGGAAATCAGTGCTCCATCTCAAAGCTCTTTAATAAATGTATGAATTTGGGGGTGGCTCCATCTGTGTGTCAAATATTAAATATAGCGTCCATATATGAGTGCAGAAAAGCAACCACCCAGACCCAGAAATGTGCAAGCTGTAGAATAAATCTTCCTAAAACCAAAAATGAATGAATAATTAAAGAAAAGGAACGACCAAAGGAGGTGAAAATAAATCAAGATGGGAAGAAATACAGATTTATCAAAGGCTGTTTGTGTCTGATGTCTTTCCTTAAAAAGGATAACCAATTCTTATGGATGAGAAAAATGCTTTAGACATAATCCACTTAGACTTCAATGAATATCAATATTGTGCCACATGGGATATTATTAACTGGAGAAAATGTGGATCATTTCCAAAACACTAATGTGGTAAGTAACTACTAAAGAGAAATGACCTGAGATTCTGAAGAGAGAAGAACTTGTAGTTTGCAGGGCAGTTTTTAGTGGAGTTTCACAATGCTCTCTCTTCAGACTAATCTTATTTAATGTTGCCATTGGTGACCCTGCCTTAAAAAATAGAGCTTTACTAATGACTTTTGTAGACAGCACAAAGCTGGGAGGTACAGGCAATTCAGGAGAGGATTGGTGTATTAGTGAGGTGAATTGGATGGAGAACTGAAAAATATAATGGGACAGAGAGTAAGGTCGTGTGTGTGGGGATTAATAACAAGAGAATCAGCTCTAAAGCTGGAGCAGTGTAAAATGAGGGAGTAAAAAGGGCACGTTGTGTTTGCTGATCACAGAATGATACAGCCCTGGAAAAGCAAACATCCCAGGGCTGCCTCAGCTGAGGGGTTCTCGGGAGAGGTTTTTGGAGAGACTGAAATGAGGCCTCTTACAGGATACAAAATCCTTGGCTCCTACAAACAGCAAATGTGACTTCAAGATGGTCCTGAAGGACCAACCACCAGTGGCATGGAGAGGTTACCAGGCAGGAAAACCTTGGAGTGTTTGTGTTTTATAAAGCATCAGATGGAAAATGATTATTCTTTAATATAAGTAAACTTCAGGGACAAAGAAGGATTCTTTAAGCAGAGGGAGAATTGTGATTATAGAACTCTATAATCATGGAAAGGCTTGGGTTGGATGTGATGTTAAAGTTCCAAACCCTATCCATGGGCAGGGATACCACCCACAGATCAGGATGCTCAGAGCCCTTATGCAAGAATGGTGCAAGAGTGATGCAAGAATAAATTGTTATATATTGGACATGGATTAATTTAGACTGGGAAATCTTAAGTATTAAGATGGAAGGGTCTGGGACAGTGTTCTAATGCCAATAAAGGAAACAAAATACCTTATTCACAGGTAGATTTATGAGGCAGAAACTGGAAGATCTCACCAGTTGTTGTACAGAATGGGTTCTGATTGCCCAGAAAAAAGCCTGGATACTCTGAGCTCAGCTGTGTCACCTTCAGTCCCTAACTGGGATGATGCTGCACTGAGGGTTATGTGTCTCTGATAGAATCAAAGAATATCCTGAGTTGGAAGGGACCCACAAGGAGCATTGAGTCCAGCTCTTGTCCCTGCAGAGGACACCCCCAGAATCACAGCCTGTTCCTGATAGCTTTGTCCAAATGTTTCCTGAACTCTGGAAGACTTGGGGCCTTTTTGTTGTTCTGTGTTGCGTGCTTAGATGAGTCTTGAGTGAGACTTTGAGGTTTGCTGCTGGTTTCTGGCAAGAAGGGTTTTTCTTCTTTTCTACCTTTAGGTAAAGGAGATAATCCTGAGGTTAAATGATCTGAGCCATGCTCTCAAGGTGAATCTTTTTCTGTATGGAGAAACCTGGGAGTCCATAGTGCTTCCTATTTTAGTTTAAGCACTACCATCAGGCCAAAAATGAGCAAGGATGAATTAAAACCACTTGAGAAGAAAATAACTTGGTTGTCTTGGTTGATGAGAATGTCAGCATGATCTGGCAGCTGTGCACCTGCAGCCCAGAAATCAGCCCTGTCCTGGGCTGCTTCCAAAGCAGTGCAGGCAGCAGGTCAAGGGAGAATTCTGTCCCTGCACTGTTCTCTCCCAAGACCATGCCTGGAGCACGGCACCCAGGCCTGGGGTCCACAATCCTTCTTGGATGTGGATCTGCTGGAGAAAGTCCAAAGGAAGCCACGAGGGCTGGAGCAGCTCTGCTATGAAGACAGGCTGAGAGAGTTGGAGTTGTTCGGGCTGGAGAAGAGAAGATTCCAGGCAGATCTTGGAGCCCCATGGTAGCTAAAGGGGCTACAAGAAAGTTTGAGAGGGATTTTTCACAAGGACATGGAGCAACAGGACAAGGGGGAATGTCTTTCAAATAAAGGAGAGTAGATATAGATGTAAGGAATAAATTCTTCCCTGAGGGCGTGGTGAGGGCCTGGCAGAGGCTGGCCAGAGGTCTGGGGCTACCCCTTCCCTGGAAGTGTCCAAGACCAGGTTGGAGGGGCCTTGGAGCACCCTAGGATAATGGAAGGTGTCCCTGCCAATGTCAGGGGGTCAGAGGCTGGACCTGGTTGACTTTTAATGTTCCTCCCCACCCAAACCGTTCCATGATTTTATCATTAATGACCAGATTAGGCCTATGTAAGGGAGGAGGAAAAAAAAAATCTCATTTGTACTGTGTATTTCTGCCTGCTGGAGTGAGACTAAGCACTACAGAACTGCAGTTGCAACTGGAGGACATTTCTGCATCAAGAGGGAAGGACATGTCCTTATGAGCTGTCCTTTCACAGCTCCTCTGAGTAAATGTTTCAGAGAACACAAAGTTTCTCAGTACAAGGCCAACCTGCTGTACTTGCACAAAACCATTTCCATGCTTGCTCACACCATGTATCCAGAGGAAATGTTCAGAACCAGGCAGGACACCTTACTCAGCAGTGACATTGCTCTCTGGTTCTTGTAAAGGATAATTTACACAGTTTACTGAGTGAATGAAATACAATAGAAGGTTAAATGTCTCACCTAGAATCAAATACAACCTCCTCATTGCCCTCCTGAAATTACAAAAATCCCTGCAATGGTAACAGGAAAACACATTTCTTAAAGGCTCTGAGAGTTTGCTCAACAGTAAAATGTAACAGTAATAGAGGATTTTATAAAAGAAACTTCTTTTTCTCTTTTAGATCATTTAAATGTATGTCTCTTTACATTGCAGTGTCTTATCCATATCAAAGATTATTCCACATGTTAGTTAAGAGCAATGTGTTGTTCCTTGCTCTTCACAGTTCATCCCAGTCAAGGAGTCCTCCTTGTGTGGGATCAGCTGTGAGAGAGCAAGGAGGAGGCTTTTCCCCCTTACAGGGATCAAAGTGTCACTTTTTGACTCATTTTAACAAATACTCTGCCCTGTTACCAGGGGCGTCTTGAGGGGAATTATCTCTCTTGGAGCTTCTGCAGGCTGGGTGCTGCCAGGTCACTGTGACCTGACAGACACAGCCATGGGGGAGTGAAGTGGGAGAGTGACACCACAGTTATCCTGGGAAGATCTGAGAAGGGTTTATGGAGCAGTCAAAAAATTCAGAATGTATTTTTAGCATGGACTGCGAAAAAGGAAAATGCTAAAAGGAAAGATAATAAATTTAACTTCTTATTTAGAAATCATAATTTTTTTTTATTTTTTTTTTTCCAAAGCCCACACTCAAGTGACAGTTGGTGATATTCAAGTCTGTAATTGGGACATATCATATGGAAAGAAGTGATCCACTGAGCAGTCAGGCTGGAAACAATGAGGAATAACAACCCTTGTTTGGAGAAAAAGGTTTGTGGAGGAGAAAACTGTCATAACTCCCTTGTATTCCCATAGTGACGGGAGAGGACAGCCCTTGCTGGTATCCATGGTGTGTGTAAGCAAGGATAACAGAAAAGGCTGAATGCCACTATCAGAGAGTTTTAGTAATTCAAAGGGAATGATAGAAATTCAAAAAGTGATTTAAAAACTGTCTACACATCTATATTTATTCTCATTTTGGTGAGTCAAGCAGAGGGATGCTCTTTGGTGGGAGGACTTGAAGAGCTCAACTCTATTTTCTCCTGGTTCATCTCCAAGGTGGCACCTGGTTGCAAGCCAGAAATTCCATGCAGAAAAGGAGAAATAAGAGCAGAGGGTAGGGATGAGATCAAGACCAACAGAGGACTGAGATTTAGTGAAGGAACAGAGGGGTGGGATGAAGAAAGGAGAGATTTTTCCATTCATAGCATCAGGTATAGTTCAAACATGATGCTGCAGCAGAATTGAGACTAGCAAAAAACATGCCTGTGTCCTTGGCAACTTTGAGCTGATCATTGGAAGGCAGTGATGGATTCTTAAATTCAAATCATTAAAATAAAGCCAAATCAAAGCAGCTTCTGAGAACCCATTCAGAGAAAGCTCTCTTGTTGTGCCAAGAGTAGCCTGCATGCCAGAGCTCTAAATAAACAGTCTAAATATACAGGTTCATAAATCTTGTGTGAGAAATTAAAACAAGGGAAAGGACATTGATTTATTATATGTTTGCTGGAAAGCTTAAGACTTCATCTTTCATTATAATAACAGTGTCCTCCATGCTCCGTAAGGGGGCAGAAGTGCTTGACTTCAGTTGTGGGTTTGGGGTTTTTTTTTGTAATTATAAGGTGAGTATAAAGTTTTCCCAGAACAGCAATCTTATCAGCTCCACTTTCAGGTTGTTTCTAGATTCCCATTAAAAGTTCACAGCTCATTCCAAGTTCCCCAAAGAGAAACTGACCTCTTGAACTTGCAATACAGCTCTTGTTTCTGGGAAAGGATTTTCTGGGAATTGCCATAAAAATCGGGAGAAGCATTTGAGAGCTCGGGTGACTGATGGACATCACATAAGTGTTGCTTCTTCTATAATCATAGAATCGTAGAATGTTTGGGGTTGGAAGGGATCTTAAAAACCATCCAGTTCCAATCTCATGCCGTGTGTTTCTGCTAGACCAGGTGGCTCCAAGCCCCATCCAACCTGTCCTAGAACTCCTCCAGGGATGGGGAATCAACAGCTTCTCTGGGAAACCTGTGCCAGGGCCTCACCACCCTCACAGGGAGGAATTTATTCCTAATATCTGATCTAAACTTACACTCTTTCAGTTTAAAGCCATTAATGAATGGGGTTTTTTTCATGAAACCATTCATGAATGAATAGGAATTTTATATCAGATGCAGATACACCCCAATTTATTAAAAAGACATTTTATGGATAACTCCTAAAAATGGGATGGGTTTGTTGTTTTGTTTTTTTTTTTTCCATTTTTTATTTCTCCCTCTGTTGTAGTACCTCCATAACCTTAGACCTGAGTAGCCCCACTGCCGTGTGCTGTGTGGGGAGAAAGGGGTTAAATCCTTACATCTCTGTGAATCACAGCCTTGCTGTCCTCTGCAGTGAACTAGGGTTTGTCATCTCTGAATTTGGGATGTACACTCATTTTCCAACTCTGTCACTTTTCATGATCTTTATCTCCCTAAAACTTTCATGATCCAGATGTTCCCTTCTGGCTTAGGTGGCTGTGCTGGAAACCATCCCCACGTAATGCTGCCTGATGCCTGTGACACAAATCTGTGTCCAATAATCAGAGGAAGCAAATGGTCTCTGCAGAGCATAGCTGGATTTAATTAGAAGAATAATAAATATCTCAGACTTTGGCACACGACGTCTCCATCGTGGTTCACTACCTGTACCAACAGCTCCATGAACAGCTATTCCTCCTCTCCATACCTCAAGGCTGACTTTACCTGGATAATAGCACTCACTTCTGAGGCACTTAAGAAGAAGAAACATTGTGTCAGGCTGGAGGAAATCAAAGAAAAATTATCTGGGGAAGGAATTTTATTAATGTTGCTCAGTGTCAGCATCAGAGAGAAGTTTTAGGAAGGCTGTCTACAGTGCTGTAAATAGCATCATGCTAGATTGATACCTTAAAACACCTGGCATACCTGATTTTTTAGGGGTTGGGGTTTTTTTTGGGGGGGTGGTTCCAGATGGCTAAAGAAAATCTTCATGCCATTCATGGTCAGGTTTTTCTGCCAAGTTGTTTTTCTTTTTTTTTTTTACTCAAGGTAGGGATGGGATTTGAAAATCATCCTTCTAAAACTGACCTCCTCTTGCATAAATTGTAACTCAAAAAAGATGCTGAACACAAGGGGTGAGCTTGAGCCAGCAACCAGCAAAAGGTATTCAAGGCTTTAACTGGAGGTTACATCCTCCTCCATTATATCTCAAAGGCAGTACCAAACAGGATGTTCTAGAAAAGATGCCTGTCTTGGGGAAAAAAAAAAAAAAAAGTCTTCTATTTTTTTCCTCAACATCTTCTTTTACTCCCCTAAGGATTTCTTCTAAACCTGGATTTCTAAGAAAAAATCCTCATTTCCTTGCATTCCAGCTTGCCTGAACCCACTGTGAGACAAAGCTTCTGTTGGCACAGGGGCAATGAACACAGGCACGGCTGGGTTTGGCAGTGGCAGCATGAGGTTGTAGTTGGCTTTTCCCCATTAAAGGCCTTCAAATGGGCAAAGCAACAACTTTTTATCCCATGGATTATAGGCTGCCTCATCGCTCTAGAAGCAGAAGTGGATCTGGGCTGCAGGGCCAAGTAACTCTACTTTCCACTAAAATTTTGCTGCTGCCAAGAAGGCAACCTTAAAATTTTGGACAGGTTCCATGGAGACTGATGTCCCCTCCTCAGTGCAGCTATGGACCTGATCATCAGAATGCAGGATAATTCCTTGCATTAACTGACCTGATGGCCCAGATGACTGTTCCATTTCCCATGAGACCCACCAAAGACCACAGGTCATTGGCTCAGTAAATCCTGTGACTCCCTCAGCAAAGAAGACTCTCTCAAGGCAAAAAATGTCTCTACACCAAGACCTTGAAGGGCAGACACAGGAGGAGGGTCAGAATTCCCATTCCACTCACTGAGCACAGAGGGCACTGGGAGATTTCGTGATGGGCACTGGGCAGTGTCTGTCCCTGGGCTGGAGAACTCTGCCCACATCCCAGCTTTGCTTTGCTTCCTTGCTGGAAAGGGACGAAGAATTTCCCCGAGACTCTTGAACTAAGCAGATAGGGACAATTTGATTTTTTGGGGAGTTTAGGGGTTCTTTTCTCTGCGCTCTCAGGCTAATTACCCTATTCCCCAAGGAAGAGGCCATGGCATTAAGCCTGCCAGGGATCAAGAAGTGTTTGGACAACACTCTCAGGCCAATGGTGGATTTCTCGGGGCTGTCCTGTGCAGGGCCAGGAGCTGGACTCAATGACTCTTGTGTGTCCCTTCCTGCTCAGTTAGGCTGGTGAGATGGAATTATCTTCTCTTTTCTTAGAGCTAATTTCTAGGAGTTAAGCTTCAGAATTCCCTGGAGTTCAGTGTGCCTTTTTTTTGCTCCTTTCACTGGATAATGGAAAAGCCACAGACTTCAGTAAGCTGATGAATTTCAGCAGTGGCTGAAAAGACACAGTACAAATACAGAGTCCACAGTTACTGAAAGGCCTCTGGAGAATAACAGTGAAAATGAGAAGAGGATGTGAAAACAACATGTGAAGAGAAAGTGAAACAGTTGGATTTGTTTAGCCTAGAAAAGAGAAACCTAAAGGAAGCCAGGTGTGTGTTCTTCCAACAAAGCAGAGGGCAGCTATGGAGATCAATAGTTCTGTGCCCTTGGTGACTAAAACAACACGAAATATGTTCCACTTCCAGCAAAGAAAAGAAATTAAATGCCATAAAAGAAAATGAAGAGTGAATGTTGTCTGGAGAGGCTGTGAAAACTCCTTGGATGTTTACCAGGAGACCCGAGGCAAACAAGCTGTGGAGTGGTGTAGGTGTCCTTGATTCTGCCTTGATGCAGAGGAGGGGGTTAGGACAGAGGTTCATGATTTGGGGACAAAGAATGTACCTGGGAAGCCCCAGAAAATTACTTTCAGCCTTGTTTTTTGCTGGTTCTATGCCCAAAGTCTTTATTTTTGAAGCTGTAGGAAGAAAAACAAGCACACACCACCTCCAGCCTCCTTTCTTTTAACCAGTGCAAACAGCCAGACAAGACCAAAATAATTTTCAAGGGAATTTGGGAAGAAGAGTGGAGCAGAGAGGTTACTCATGTGCTCTAGAAAAGAAGGATAGCTCAGTATTAAAAAATCCAAAATCTTCGGGAGTTGACGACCTTTATGTCCATTGCATCACTTGGAAATCCACTTCTAAATAAATATTGCTGGCTGACGCATGCTCTAATAAAAACGGCATATTGCAGTCATTTGCTGGTTGGTTCAGAGCCTTGTCAGCTCATTCACAGTACATTTACTGCCAAGTCATTCCTTGAATCACAGAACAAGAAATGTTACACATGCTGAGCAAATCTCCCTCATTAGTTTGGGCGGGTTACCACTGCAGGCTGGGAGACCTCAGCTTCTGCTTTCAGAGGAGGTCCTGTCACCCACTATGTGTGTGAGCCACAGCTGTCACATCCAGGGCTCTGCCAGGATGCAAACCACAGCCTGGGACTCCAATAAAGTTGATTGTCTACCTCTGAACTGTTTCACCACCACTGCCCTGGGTCAGATATACCTGTCCCATTTTTGCTGCATGCAGCAATCCACTGAATGGTGCTTTTTATTCCTTGAAGTCTTATGGAAATAATTAAAGTCCTGCTGAACCTCAGTATAGTATTGGGATTTGACCCTTTGTGATTGTGATTCACTAGGGAAATTAAATCAGTAAAATGAGTAAAATAAGTAAAGCAAGTAAAATAAATAAATAAGTAAAATAAGTAAAATAACAGGTATGGCTGCAAGTTCCCCTCGTGCCCACCACCCTCAGCCTTCCGAAGGACATGGAGCTGTTGGAGCAACTCCAGAGGAGGCCACCAAGATGATTAAAGGGATGGGGAAGTTCTCCTATGAGGAAAAGATGAGAGAATTGGGTTTTTTTCAACCTGGGAAAGAGAAAGCTTTGGTGTACTTAATTGTGTCCTTCCAGTACCTCAAGGTAGCCTGCAAGACAGAAGGAGAAGAATTATTTACAAGAGTCTGGAGTGACAGGAGAAGTGGGAATGGCCTTGAATCTAAACAGAGTAGGTTTAGATTGGATATTAGGAAAAAATTCTTCCCTGTGAGGGTTTTGAGGCCCTGGCACAGGTTGCCCAGAGAAGCTGTGGATGCCTCATTCCTGGAAGTGTTTAAGCCCAGATTGGAGAGTGCTTGGAACAACCTGGTCTAGTGGAAGTTGTTCCTGCCCATGACTGGGGGATTGTAAAAAGATGGCCTTCAAGCTCCCTTCCAACCCAAACCATTCCATGATTCTGCAATTCTCACACCTCAAGTTTTGCTGTCAGCTCTTGCGGTGAGAAAAATAATTCAAGTTGCCATTAATATGTGGAAAAAAAAGGTAGTGCCTGAGGGCTTTAACCTGTACAAACTGTGGGCTGGGTTTTAACACTGCACGTAGACAGAGGCTTTCCTGAGTTAAGGCCCCTTGCAGATATTTGCGACCAGCAAAGCAAGAACAGAAGTTCCCGTCGGCTTGCAGAGGCAGAAGCTGCAGATGCAATGTGTTCTTTTTTCCTGGGAAGCTCTGTCTGTGCTCGAAAATTAAATATACTTGGAAAATTTCCTGTGCAATGAGGGCAACTGGCACCTCCTGAGCTGCCTCCATGCTAGGAACTTGTTTAGATGCAAAGTGCCATGTGGGCCTGAACCCTGGAACACACTGATGCTGGAGTGGGGCCTGGGAGGGATTTGGAGAGCCCCAAAGGCGCCAAACTTTTTCTGAGATAAATGGATCATGTTCTGCTGTCTGAGGACGTTCCCAGACAGTTCAACATAGTATTACACAGCCATCCAAAAATGCTGCCCCAAAGTCATCTTCTTCTTTACAAATCCAGCAAAGAGAATTTCGTGCAAGCACGTGCCATTTACTGACTATTCAATCACTGTCATCATCATTTTGGTTTAATACCCCCTCTGTCATCTGAGGTCACCAAATAAAAGGCCAGCCACTTATTTTACAGAATCACAAAATCCCAGAATGATTTAAGCTGGAAGAGGCCTTAAAGATCAACTACTTCCAACCCCCTCTGCCACAGAAATTTCATATTTATACTGGTCAGACAAACTCAAATCAAGAAAAAAAGGTATTTTGAAGCTGCAGTGGTCAAATGCAATAAAAGGCAAAAGTCTCTTTAGTTTAAGGTTATCCCATTGTGCCACTGGCTTTGGCTCATATTAATAAGTGTTACCACACCATTCAGTCACTTTTGACCTTCCAGTCCAGGTTCCCATTTCCCATGTGAGTTATTTAGTTGCCTGGAAATCCAAAGGAAACAGAACTTAGGCTTGAAATTCCTTTTTCCCCCTTTTTTTTTTACAAGATGGCAATCTCTTAGGGTTTCTAGAAAATTTTCCTTTCAGAGAGCACAGATAGACATTGATGTGTATCAGAATGACTTATTCAGTGGTAAAATGATATCAGTTAAGAAAAAAAAAAACTTGTGAAACACATATTTTCATCTTTCTAAGTCACACCGTCTCTCTGCTTGTGCAGTATTTGCTGCTCTTAAATGTTACCATCAGATCGATTCCCTCCTGCAAAAACATGGCAATGTTTTTATTTCTCATCATGATTATTTCCCACATGGATATCAGCTTTTTCTGGGGTGTGGTTGCACATTTCTGCCAGACTCAATGTCTTACACTTTAAAATTTAAGCACATTAAACTTTCCATTGTCCTGCTTGGATTCACTCATGGTCGCTTCACTTGGCCATGGAAATATTCACCCAAGAAAAACCTGTCCAAATCCAGGTGCTGCAACCACAATACCAACCTGTTTGATCTCTTTTATTCAAAGTGAGGAATTTCCTCCCAAATTTGAGATCTAAAAGGGTTCAGAATGGCAAATTCAGTCCGCAGCTACAAGGGGCATTCAAATGAAAATGTTTAGGTTATTTGAATGATCTTTTGTACATGAGAGATGTTAAACACCTCCAGATTAAAGGCTGCATTTTACGTGTTCAGAACAGAGTAGTTTTTGATACCAATGTATTTGCTTCTATTTTAGTTTGTTAAAGGGAATCAGTTGGCATATGAGCTGGTTTGTTGACAGAAGGAGGAAAAAAAACATGAAGCCTAACCAAACCATTCCACCTACAAAATTAATTAACTCCAGTATGAAGAAGTCATTCAGATTTTATCATTTTTTTTCAAAAATATATTTATATGCTGATTAAAAGAACAAGAACCAAACTACTGTTTATCAGCTCATTTGAGCCAGTTATATTATTAATATACTAAAAGTTTAGATGTCCTGTAATTTAAGTGTTCACATCTTCCATCCTATTTGTGAATCAGATCCAAACCTCTTTGAGCACACAATAAATGTTTTTATTATAAAAGCATTGCCAATTGTCGAGATAAAATCCTGCCTCCTCTGAGATTCAAAACCAAACAGTTACATACAAGCCTGAGCTTCTATTGAAGAAAATAAAAATCAAACCAGTAATTTTAACTTTTGGGGAAAGAGGCTGGAAGATGGGACCTGACTTAATCTAAAGGAAATAAATAAATAAATAAATAAACAAAAAAAAAAAAAAAACCACCAGAAGTTGAAGAAGGTTTATTTTTTGTTGATTTTTTTATCAGAGGTTTTTAGTGTTGTTGGATGAAAATCACAAATGTTTCTGGTCATCCCAGTGTTCCTTGTTGCCTTCCTCTACAGATCAGTTACTGGAGGAACTTGGCAGTGAGTGTAGGGGGTCTGCAAGGCACTCTGGAATGTGGCAGAGGACACACAGATGATCTCATCCATGCCAGTGGAGCCAGGGACTCCCAAACTGAGCAGGACTGCCAGGACAGTCACAACCAGGGCTGCATCTGGGAATTAGTGCCTTACTGAGAAGCTCCATGGTTTTCCTGGTGCTTCAAGGGACCTGTGAGAGGCTGCTGCTGAAGAGGAGTGCTTAAGGAGGTTCTGCAGCCTCAGAGCCCTCCCAAAGAAGCAGTGAACTGTGATGGTCAGGGCCACAAAGATGATTAAAGGGAGCACCTCTCCTATGAGGAAAGACTGAGGAGTTTGGAATTATTCAAATTGGAGATGAGCAGGCTCCAGAGACACCTCATTGCAGCCTTTTAGTACCTAAAGGGGCTCCAAGAAACCTAGAAAGGGACTTTTAACAAGGGCACAATAGGACAAAGGGAAATTCAGCTGAAAGGGAGTAGGTTCAGATTGGATATTAGGAATAAATTCTTCCCTGTGTGGGTGGTGAGGCCCTGGCACAGGTTGCCCAGAGAAGCTGTGGCTGCCCCTGAATCCCTGGAAGTGTCCAAGGCCAGGCTGGATGGAGCTCTGAGCAACTTGGCATAGTGGAAGATGCCCCTGCTCATGGTAGGGGGATGGAATGAAATGGCCTTCAAGCTCCCTTCCAGCCCAAACCATTCCATGATTATGGGATTCTGTATTTTTGACTATGGAATGCCCCCTGAGGTGGGACTCTTGTGAGAAACATGTGGGTACAAAGCAAAGGCTGTGAGACAGATGACATTTAAGAATAAAAGACTTTATTATAGGTTTAGGGAGATTTTAGTTAGGGAAAAAAGTGAACTTGACTAATTATCCTGTTTTTAAGTGGTTATCCCTTATTTATGAAAGATCTAAAGATTACAAGCTCTTCCTTTGTTGAAATAATCATGGAATCACAGGATGGTTTGTGTTGGAAGAAAATTTAAAGATCATCTAGTTCCATGGTCAGGGCCGTCTTCTGTTTCCTCCATTTCTTCTAGGTAAGTAAAAGATCAGCTTAATCATCAACCACGTTTTTGCAGGACAGAATGAAGTAGAGTGGCTGTTTATGGCACTTTTCAGTGCAAAACCTGCCTTGAAAAACCTTTTAAGAAAAGTGAGCCCAAGCCTGGAAAAATTAGTTTTAAGAAAAGCCCATTCACGTTGCCCTCAGCAGTCCTGAATTACACCCTTGAAATAAAAATAATGGACTTTGCCTGTCAAAATGTGCTATTACCCCATAAAACTCTGCCTTTTCACTTTTTACTCAAGTAGAGAAATTGCATGCAAGGAGTCAGACCTGTGTAAGGCCCATTAGCAGCTCGGCAGGCAGCAGATGCTCACCAGAGGTGCAGATCAGGCTCTTTGCCAGGCTGCAGTGAGGTTATCTGTGGGTTAAAGCCTCCAGAGGTGATGGCAAGTGAGATCTTTCTGATGGGCCTCTGGGAACATCCTTCCCCAGCCCAGAAGCTGCTGGGTTTTCACTCCAGTGTGGATGCAACATAAGATGAGTCTGACTCCAGCCTGGATTGGCAGGAACATCTCTAACTGCATCAAGAAGTGATCTTGGTTCAAATACTGGAGAAGGTCTGGATAGAATCTCTAGGATGAACAATTTGAAAAGGGGAGCAAAGCTGGGGGAGGCTCTGGAGCACAAGTCTGATGAGGAAGAGCTGAAGAAGTTGGAGGTGGGGCTCAGCCTGGAGAAAAAAAGAGCCTCAGAGGGACTTTATTACTCTCTACAACTCCCTGATGGGAGGGTGTAGCCAGGTTGGTCTCCTCTCCCAGAGAACAAGTGACAGGATGAGAGGAAATGACTTCAAGTTTCTCCAGAAGAGGTATAGATAATATTTTATTTTTGTTTGTTTATTTTCTCATGGAAAGGGTTGTAAAGTATTGGAACAGGCTGTCCAAAGAAGTGGTGGAGTCATCATCCCTGGATGTGTTAAAAAATGTGTGGATGTGGCCCTTGAGATCACAATTCAGTGGGGAACATATCAATGGTGCTGAGCTGATGTCTGTACTTGATGATCTTAAAAGTCTTTTCCAACCTTAATGGTCTCATGATTCTATGACTGAGAAAATTCTCCTTACTTGACCATCACAAAAAAGGTAACATGAAAACAAAGCAACTTATAAACAATTTTTATATAGGGTTTAAACACTTGAAGTATTTTCCCTAATGAAGATGTGAAGAAAATTACACATTCTTGCTTTGACAGGAGAAACTCATGTGCCACAATTGTATCTACAATCATTCCTATGGGTCATTAGATTGAAAGAACAAATTAAAACGAGTTCTTCTGAAAAAAAAAATCACCCATTGTTAAATAATATATCTTGGCAGAATAAAAGCATTGCATGTTTTGAGTGATATGCTAGCTCCATTTTCAATCAAAAGAATCATTAAAGGCTTGGTTGAAAAGGGTGTATTTTCCTCTGTGGCCACTGATGCTTTAAACCGTGGAAATGTTAAAACACTCCTGGCAGATGCTCATTCTCATACAGTAGAAAGAGAAGTGATCTATTGTCTGCTTAATTATTTTTAATAACAGAGGAAAAATCCATTAGAAATGCTTGAAATTGCAAGAAGTGTGTTAGAGGCAATTGGCTTCACAACGTGTCGTTGTTTGCAGATGACAAAACTCACACTGACTTCCACGGGACGAGTGCTGCTGTTGGGTCTTGGTCACAGGGAAATTTGAAGTAAACAAAGTTCCTGGTCAGAGATAAAATCTCTTCTTAGACAAGCTGATATTTTTGTGCCACTCATTGCAAGAAAGATTTTGAGGGGCTGGAGGGTGTCCAGAGAAAGGAACAGAGCTGGGGAAGGGTCTGGAGAACCAGGAGTGGCTGAGGGAGCTGGGAAAAGGGCTCATCCTGGAGAAAAGGAGGCTCAGGGGGGACCTTCTGGCTCTCCACAACTCCTTGATGGGAGGATGGAGCCAGGTGGGGGTCAGGCTCTGCTCCCAGGGAGCAAGGGGCAGGATGAGAGGAAACAGCCTCAAGTTACTCCAGGGGAGATTTAGACTGGATATCAGGAAGAATGTTCCATTGGAAGAGTTGTAAAAAGATTGGAATAGGCTGCCTGGGGAAGTGGTGGAGTGTTCCCTGGATATGTTCAAAACATGCACTTGAGGCCATGGTTCAGTGATGAACACAGTGCTGCTGGGTTGACAGTTGGAATTGATGATTTTAAAGGTCTTGTCCAACCTCAGTGATTCTGTGATTCTGTGGCATAACTGAAGGAAAAGAAAAATAAAGAAACAGAAAACCCCAAGCCTTCTTCAAATAGAGAGTAGAATCAGCAGCCTGCCAAGCTCAATAGAAGGGGGGAATCATTATTCAAAACTAAATTCATTTATTTTTAATCAATTTTTGGATGAAAAGCTTGGAAGTGTCGGTGGAGCCAGAGAGATGTAGGAAGTAGGACAGATCATAAAGTGGTTGGCATCTCCTGGACATGGAGAGAGGATATTCATAATTCACAGAAAATACTCAAGGTTGAGTTCTAGAAAATAAAGATAAGAGATTTAATGATAGATATTACAAATAGTAAGATATGTCAAGTGAATATTCAACAGCATTACCAACAGACTTTTTAAATTTATCCCTAAGTTAGTTCTTTGGGGAAAACTTTGGTTTTCAAGGCTCTCTCTTTCATTTTAGTTTTGGATCACCAGAGAATTTCACAGAAATGTTGCTTGGAGAGCACTCATGGAGGGCATTCAGTGCAGCCTCCTGCCTGAAACAGGGCTGTTGACAACATTGGATCAAGTCACCAATGAGTTCTCCCAGGCAAGCCTTGACACTTCCATGACCTCTCTAGTGAACAGGTTCAGTTGGTTTTTGAGTGCAGGGGTTGTTTTGGGGTTTATTGAGGGCCATGCAGTGATAAGACAAGGGGAAATTGCTTTAAGCTGAAGCAGGGTAGGTTTAGGTTGTATATTGGGAAGAAATTCTTCCCTGTGAGGGTGCTGAGACCCTGGCACATTCTGTACAGGAATTCTGTGGCTGCCCCATCCCTGGAACTGTTCAAGGCCAGGTTGGACGTGGCTTGGAGCAATGTGGAGTGGGGGAAGGTGCCAATGGCAGGGGGTGGAACAAAAGGATGTTTACCATCCCTTCCAACCCAAACCATTCCATGATTTTCTTAGTTTAGTGCCATCCTTAAGTTTGCTGAGGGTCCACTGTTCCACCAGCAGGGACACTGAGGAAGGGGAAGGATAATATCAACCCTGGCTGTTCTTGTTGTGAGCTGCCTGACAGACACCCAGCCCTTGATCCCTGTCCTTTGAATAAGGTGATCCAGCCAATTTTCAACCTACTTGACAGCCTGTTCTTCCACCACTTCCTCCAAATGAGAATGCAGTGGGAGGTGATATCTGAAGTCATATTAAGCACAAGACATGACATTTACCAATCTTCTTTCACCCACCAGCCATCCAGTTCTGTCAGAGAAGGCAATTAGGGCCCTCAGTCACACTTTGCCCTTCCTGCTGAACTCCATTATTTTTCCAGAGAGGGGAATGATTTGGAGTGACTTACACTTTCCAATATTTTCCTCATTACAATGTTTATTGTTGTTGTTGCTGTGTTTTACTTACTTTAGATGATTTCTTAGAAAATCAGCTTTTTTCAGTTATGAGGGATTTCCTATATCACTAAATGTTCAATCACATTGACAAGGCCTTGAGTGCTGAACAGGATTTCTTAATGACCTTTCTTCATCCTTCAAAAGGAGTTTAAAATTTACTGGACATATTTCATCATGTGGTTCTTGAAACCAGAAAAATGTTTACACACAT
Source organism: Cettia cetti (assembly GCA_013401135.1). Taxonomy (NCBI): domain Eukaryota; kingdom Metazoa; phylum Chordata; class Aves; order Passeriformes; family Sylviidae; genus Cettia; species Cettia cetti. The sequence goes on from VZUI01080155.1 coordinate 21,552, forward strand.
CCACAAATTGTGGGTTTTTTCATGATTTGTGATACATTTCAATGGATTTGCCTGCCATGGTCCCATTCTTTTGCATGTAAGAGTAAAGCTGCTTAATTTAATTTTCTAAGTTCTTTAAAGAAAATAAAAAGTGAGGACAGACTTGCTCACAGTCACCCTTAATGTGTCTTTTGAAATGTGTTAAGACCCTATCTGAGTTTTATGGTTCAACTTTAAAGCTTAGAATTGCACTGAAGTTTAGACAGAAATAAAAGAAAACGTAGGAAAAATTGGTCATATATTTGTATCTTACCTGCAATGACTGTGATAGCCAAACAGGAAATAAATAAATAAAGTTTTATTCAGCAACATAAACTTCTTCTGAAATGCCCAGTGTTTGTTTTTCATGGAACACTGTGTTCTTAACCTAATTTATTGATGTTCTTTCAAAAAAAAAAGTTTGCTGTTTCAGGATGTCATAAACATTATGAAATAAGTGGGATCAGCAAAAGGATAGAATGAAGTGAAAGATCAAGTGGAGTGTGTTTACATGCCTCAAGAAACATCCACTCAGAAATGATCACATGTTTTTTCTTCAAAGAACCTATTTTTCCCATTTTTTAAATATCGTGGAATTTGATTTATTCACAGCAGCTATGAAAAGTATCTTTTCTTTGAGCAAGCAAACAAGTTCCTGAAGCTGATAAATACATATTCTATTAAAGTTAAATACATCGTCTCTGTAAAAAAAAGTAATACATTCTGAAATTAATGTTTTATGAAATATCTTAGAGACCTTTTGTTATTTAGAAACGTGAAGCTTGTAATAATTTAGTGGTCTATTTGAGGGCAGTAGAAGGTTCACTTTGGAGAAAAATACCTGATACTTTATCAGAAGCAGTTTTTCCCTAAAATACCTCTTTTAACAAAGCACTGTCCTTTATTCTGTGTGCTTTGCCTGGAACATTGATTAGAATATGTAATTACAGATCAGTTTTGCTGAAGTCATTATTCAGCTCCACAGAAGTTGGGACCAATAGTTCACACACAAATATGCAAATAGGAAGGGAGGGTGGTACCTGAGGAGCAGCTCTGTAAAATCATCCAGGTGGGTGCTGTGGGGTTTGTATCTTGCCATGCACGAGTAACAGGAGATAGGACAGGAGGAAATGGCCTCAGATGGCTTCAGAGGGGGGTTAGATTGGATCTTAAAAAGCATTTCTTCCCTGAAAGGGTTGCCAGATGTTAGAACATGCTGTCCAAGCCAGTTGTGGTGTCACCATCCCTAGAAGGATTTGAAATATGCATGGATGTGGAACCATGGGCTTGGCAGTGCTGAGTTAGTGGTTGGACTTGGTGATCTTAAAGCACTTTTCCGGACTAAATGATTCTATGATTCCATTTTAGCACCTTGGCTGCCAAATCAAGAGCACTGGGGCCGTTCCTTACCCAGGGTTAAATGGGATGATCCTCTGATACTGAGTTGGGCAGGTGCTCTTCATTCTCTGGACTTTGTGCACATCAGGTTCATAATCCAGTGAGAGGAGGATGGAAAGGAAAACCCAGGTTTTTAAGGGAAAACTCTCCTGGGACAAAAAAGTCTGTGGAGGTGAGATGAGATGAGATGATGCAGCACTTCACACACTTCATCTCTCTCTCCAAATACCAAATACCTGATTCTCCAGAATACAAAAATGAAATAAGGGAACACGAAGGGATAAACAAGTGTGGAATAGGAATGAGTTGGTCAGAAATCCTGGAAAAGGAAAACCCATGGGAAGGAGTTCTTGTGTAACAAAACAGACTCATGACAAGAAATAAGCTGCCAACACAAATTTTTTTTTTTTTTAATAGATTGACTTCTGAAGAGTCTTCTGTGTCCTAGGAAATATTAATGAATTGTGCTACCATGTTCCCCATTTCTTCTGCCTGTATCCCATCTCTTGTCCTGAACAAACTCCCTGCTGTCTCTCCTGCCTCTAACTTTGACTTATACTAAGTTGTCCAAAAGATTTTCAATTATTTAAAAAGTGCTGATTTTTTTTTAGAACAGCTCACTTTTTAGGTGACTGATGTGAAGTATCCTAAATTGATGGTGGTTTAGGAACGTGGGGCCTCAAAAGTGATTTACACACTAAGCAATATAACTCCAATTCTTTTCTATACCTAATTTTTTTTTCTGTTGTTGGCTTATCTTGGTACAAATAAATCCCTTTTTTTTTAGCAAGCAAGCTCAACTATTTTACTGGATGCCAAATTGTCTGTAATAGGTCATTGAAAATTACAGTTCTTGAGCATCTTTTGGGGTTTTTTTACTGATTAATGTTTTCAAGAATTTTTCTGGAAACCAGGTAAGTAAAGGATGTCATAAACAAGCAGTGGCATGCTCAGAAAATAGAAGAGTTGTCCTGATCCTCAGCAGTCTCTCATGTGGATGCATGAGGACAGATTGTGCAGACAATTGTGCAGTCAAACAGTCCAGTCCAGCAAGGCAACAGCGACTGGCAATGACAATATTGGAGTAGTTAAGTGGTGCTCATACTTAGAATCATGGCATGGGTTGGAAAAGGGACCTTAAAGTTCATCCAGTTCCAACCTTCCTCTGTCCCAGGTTGTACCAAGCCCTATCCAATCTGACCTTGAACACTTCCAGGAATGGGGCAGCCACAGCTGCTCTGGGAAACCTGTGCCAGGGCCTCAGCACCTACACAGGGAAGAATTTCTCCCTAATATCCCACCTTTCCCTTGTCCTGTCACTCTGCATTCCTGTAAAAAGTTCCTCTCCATCTTTCCTGTCAGCTCCCTTCAGGCATGTGAAAGCTGCCTAGGTCATCTTGAAGCCTTCTCTTTTCCTGGTTGAACATTCCCAATTCTCTCAGCCTTCCCTCACAGCAGAGCTGCTCCATCCCTCTGATCATCTTGGTGCCTCCTCTGGACTCTTTCCAACAGCTCCACGTCCTTCCTGTGCTGGGAACCCAGAGCTGGAGGCAGCTCTGCAGGTGGGGTCTCACCAGAACAGAGCAGAGGGGCAGAATCCTCTCCCTTGACCACACAGCTTTGCATGCAGCCCAGGACAGCAGGGCTGAAGTTAAGAAAACTTAATAAAAATTATAATTTCCAAGCCGTCTGCAGTATCAGAGTGTCCCTCATTTCCTCCTCCAAGTCCTCTGGAGTCAATGTCACCTTCTGCTTCCCCCTTCCCTACCTTCCCCCACCTTCCCAAGTGCTGAGACATTGTTTCTACCAATATTTTCTGAGGTTTGTTTGTTTTTTAACAATTAAATAAAAGCCTCTAAAATCTTATTTTTTCTGCAGTTGTCGTAACTGCCTTCATTAATGATACTTCTCTTTGTTAGGAGGAGCTGATTTATTTAATTGTATTTGCCAGGAATGTATCCGGAAGAAAAATAAACTGTGAGAAATAGACCTTATCATGCCATGCACGCCTGAGTTTCAAACTGATTTTACTGGAAGCTACATTATGGGGACAAAGCTGAGGCACTGTCGTTCTTCTGCACCTCAAAGACACAGCAAAGCTTGACAACCCTCCAGGAGAAGCTCTGGAGCTTAGCAGTGTGTCCATTGAAATTCAAGGAAATGCCTTTCCTTTCCTTTCTGGCTTCAAACTTTGGAGTTCACAGGAATGTTAGGCAAGCCTTTTGCTTTGAAATGATCTCCCCTTCACAGAGCTTGGAGTCACCTTGAGTAGCCAGACTCAGGAATTCAGCTTCAGCACATAGCTACAGGACATTTGTGTGCTCTAGGAGAAGAGCTGAGCAGACTAAAGATATTAAAGAGGGTCCCAATGACTGTCCATTTCTACTTGGCAGGAACTGCAAATCCCACTGGAAAACATCTCTCTCTGCTTTAACTTTTAAAAAAATACAGTAAAAAAGAGTGGCTGGTTAAGAATGTAAGGCAGGTTGGAGGAATCCCAGCAAGGCTGATAAAAAATAAAGCAAAAGCACGGGCAGCAATCTATCCAGGGTGAATTTCCTCTGAGGTCAACAGGATGATCTCCAGAATGAGAGTGGAGTTCAAACATTCCAAATGGACAATGCTGGTGATGGTGCTGCTGGGTCTTGTGCCACTGAGAGTTTTCCATTTGTGTAATAACCTTGGGATAATTGGGGATTGGGAAAGGCAATCTGCCAACAAATCTGAGGGTGTCATTTGCCAGCTGTGACCTGGGCTGCACCTAAAACAGAGTGGCCAGCAGGTCAAAGGAGGGGATTCTGCCCTTCTAGCCTGGTGAAACCCCACCTAGAGCTGTGTCCAGCTCTGGGGTCCCCAGGAAAAGACTTGGACCAGTCCAGACCGATCATTAAGATGACAGAGCACAGAGGATTGGAGCACATTTGTTCTGGAGAGAGAACTCTCTCTGGCTGAGAGAATTGGGATTGGTCAGCCTGGAGAAGAGAAGGGTCTGGGGAGACCTTAGAGAGCCCCTTTCATTACTTGAAAAGAGCTGAAAAAGGACTTCTTTTGCAAGGGCTTGGTGTGACAGGAAAAGGGGGAATGGCTTTAAGCTGAAAGAGGGAGCATTTAGATGGAATATTAGGAAGAATTTACTGTGAGGGTGGTGAGGCACAGGTTGCCCAGAGAAGCTGTGGCTTCCCCTGGATCCCTGGAAGTGTCCAAGGTCAGGTTGGACAGGGCTTGGAGCAACCTGGGATAGTGGAAGTTGTCTCTGCCCATGGCAGGGGGTAGAACTGAGTGGTGTTTAAGGTCCCTTCCAAACCAAACTATTCTATGATTGAAGTCTCCAAAAACACAATCCAAGGTCTTTGTTTTCCTACTGCTTTTCCTCCAGCCCTCTCTTTGCACAAACATCCACCTTGGGTGGGCTTTTTCTTCTAGAAAGGAATTTCTGCAATTTTATGGGCAGAGGGTTTTGCTTAGGAGGGAGAAATGAGTTTTGTTTTAAGCATTACATTGCTTTTAATTCTCATAGGATTTTCTACCTGGGAAAACTGCATGGGAGTCTCATCCTGGGTTGTGGATAATACATTCTGCACTTAGGAACTTATCTAGAGCCATATTAAATTTTGACCAAGAACTGAGGAATATTTTTTTCTGATTTTACAAATGGGTCTTCAATAGGAGGTTTAAGTCCAAAGTTCAAAATCCCCAAAAGGAGAAAGAAGCCTGTGTTGTAAACTGTGATTTGAGCCTTTCACGGCTCACTTCCTATAAGTCAATTCTTGTTCCTAAAACATGTCCTGCCAACTTCCTATTATTGAAATCAACATTAATTAACATTGCTTTTACCATATTCTTTGCATTACCATGACTTTCAGCCATGACTTTTATCACTGATATATTTCAGAATTATCATTCTAAACCTTTAAATACCAAAATTAGTCAGTAAGAAGCTGTACCAGAGCCACGCAAAAAGTGATTCACCTGTTTCACCATGACTCAAACACAAATAGGTCGGAATTTTTTAATGAAAAAATCATTTCTAATAACAGTGTCATATTGGAGAAGGATTCTTGACTAACCCTAGGTGTGGTGTGCCAGTGATGCAGCAATGACTAAATTCAGGTATTATTTAAAATGGCAGCTTATAGATTCAATGTTTGCTCTCTTTTCATTCTAGCTGACCACCATGTAGGCTTTGTGTTTCTTCCCGGGCCATGTCTACATCACCCAGCACAAGAGTTAACAAAGTTCTACTGAAATAATTATCCCCATGACCAGACCCCAAGGACCCCCCACTCCCAGCAAGCTGCTGAGCACAAGATTGGCAGTTCCATTATCTTCTAATTTACTTATTTATTTTACTTAAAATTGGTCTGGAACCTTGACCAAGATTTATAAAGCTTGTCAGTGTGACCAAAAGTGAGATGGGTAATGTGTAATGGGGATGAAGAATAAGCAAAAAACCAATCAGTAGGTAAAAAAACCCCAAAACCCTAAAACAAACTAAATTAAAATAAAAATTGGCTAGTCCCACTCATGGTGTCTGCAGTGTCCTGCATGCCAACACCTCTGTCTAAGTTTGAACCTCCAGAGATATTAATATTGTGCTAATAATAACCAGCTCTGTATCTCTGTGTATTCCACATATACGTAAGATGTTCATTGCTAATTTGTCTGCAGGAAGGTCTGAAACCCTCTCTGAAGATCTAAGTGTCTTACAAGTTTTATTTTTACATCGAAGTTGCCGAAGGTGAGCCCAGTTTCACCACCCACGCGTGCACTGAAAAAAAAAAACGCCTTCTAATTTGCTTGGAGAAGGTCCTCCAATCCCACCCACAGCAGGATGATATTTTAAATTTTCTCAGAAGAGTTGATCATGGCGAGACCCTTAAATTACCACCTACGTCCACACACCCACGGGTAGATGCACTTGGGTTCTTGTAATGTGGAGCCCTGGAAAATTGACTTTTTGAGAGATCTGGATGTAGGTTTCTTCATGTTTGTTGACAGAGAAAAGGTGAGAAATACAAATCTGTTTTAAAGCTCGCACAGGGGAGTTTTCACCACCAGAAAACGATGTCTTAACACAAGCTGGAGCTCATCTTCAGGTTTGCACACCTGTAACTGTTTTTTTATTCTTTGGATTCAGGCTGGAAATTAAGTTAATTTTCTGTGCTGCTGCTGTCTTATATCACGGTGATGTTTCAGTCTGGGTAGAGAATAGAACTTGTCTTTTTGTAAAGGAGAAGAAATCACTCAGATTCATATTGAGGCTGTTGACAAAACGTTTCATCAGGGGGAAAGTGAGCAAGCAGAGGTCCCTCCAAGACCAGCACCATCCCTTTGTGCCGGGCAGGGATGCAGAAGCACAGGAGGGATGAATGCCATGACTGATTAATGCTCACCACCTCTTGCCAGGAAGAGATGTTAAATCTCCCCATTAGCAGTTTCCTGTCTCAGGTACTCAAGTACTTCTGCATATTTTATCCCCTCTTGTCTCTCTGGGACACTCCAGTCACTTTCTCTCCTCTGAGCTCTGATCTGCTCCCAGGATTTGATCCTGTCATGTCTCCACACTCTTTCCCAGCCAGGAATCCTGTTTTGAACCCAGGCCACCTTTTATGATTCCACACCACAATAAAAGAAGGTTATAAAGCTGTTATAGAGCATCCAGAGGAGATTATGAAGATGGTGAAGGGTCTGCAAGGGAAGGCATAAGGAGAAGGCTGAAGTCACTTGGTTTGTTGAGCCTGGAGGAGGCTGAGTGCAGACCTTGTTGCAGTCTTCAACATCCTCACAGGGAGAATCAGAGGGGCAGGGACAGATCTCTGCTCTCTGCTGAACAGCTTCAGGGTCTGAGCTGTGCCAGGAAATGTTTAGGCTGGATATCAGGAAATGTTCTTCCCCCAGAGGGTTGTCCTTTCTCCCAAGGGAAGTGGTTTTGTACAACACTCTCAGGCTCGTTGTGGAATTCTTGGGGTTGTCCTGTTCAGGGCTAGCATTTGGATTTTGATGATCCTCTTGGGTCCCTTCCAACTTGGGATTCTCTGATCCTTGGAATCACATGACTCTCTGTTCCTAAACAATACAGTTATTTCCCTGGACCTCCTTGCTGCATCTCTTTAGAGTTGCAGGGATTCTGGCTAGAAAGGCCAAATTTCCAAAAGCAAATGAGGTCATTAACATCCCAGATGAGATTCTCAATCTACAAAAAGCCAGGGGATGGAGGGATATTCAAAATCTTTTTAACACTGGTACCTTTTGTGTTGGCATTTCAAAATTTATGGCTGGCTTTTATGCTCAGAAATGGAAATAACATGATGATTTTTCTTAAAAAAAAAATCAAACATAGGATTATAGAATATCCTGCTGTGGAAGGGACCCACAAGGATCATCAAAATCCAGCTCCTGGTTCTGCACCTCAAGGGCTACACCATGTGCCTGAGAGCATTGTCCAAATGCTTGTTGGGATGTGGATGCAATTGAACACGAGAGACCTTGGCTGTATCAGGACTCATTGCTTTGCTGTGCATTTATTGCACAATTTTCTTTCCTCGCATCTCTTTGTGATTTGAGGCAAAAAACTGATTGCAAAAGTATAGAAATGATTATTAAAAAGCAATGACAAGGTGTCCCCAGGCTCTAGGTCTGAGATTTGTCCTCATTGTGTGGTTCTCAATAATCAGAATATTAGAAATGTCAGACACTGTGTGTTTTCCCAGTGGTGGGTGTGGAAAAATACCCAGAGTTACAGAGAACATCCACGGATGGAGTTCAGCTTCTCCACTCCAGGGAGGTCATAAAAAGGCAATCAGGGATGGATGGAGAAAGGAACTTCTTCCATTGTTGGCAGCAGCTATGGAGAGGAATCAGTGATTCAGGAACTGTCTTTAAGACAGCAATATGCAGTAGCATGAGCCCCAAAACTAGAACGTGGTTGGAAGGGGCCTTTCACGTGCCAGTTCTGACAGCTTGGGAGGGGGTCCTGAACTTCGTGGACAGTCATCTCACCCCAATGCACCCAGAACAGACTTGGGGTTCATGGCTCCATGGCTTGGTTGTGGTCCTGTATGTCCATCTCAGTGTATCCCTTTCCTTGTCCTTGGTGGCACTTAAGAGCTTGGCCAGGTCGTACTGGTGAGGGACATCATGTCACAGCGTTGTGACAAAGTGTCTGTGAGAACAGGCATCCCCATGGATGGCAACTATTTGGGCTTCTTGCTCTTGGGGATGATTAATGAACCTCCAGGAAGGACCAAATCTTGGATTTGCTACAGGACTTGGTGAGCTTAGAAAAAAACTCAGTAAAGTTTGAAGCCAAAAAGGCTGATACCTTATGAATGCTAAACAAAGAAGTATCCACCTGATCTTAAATTCCTCACAGGAGGGGGAAAATTCAGAGGAAAAAGCAGGATGATGAAATTGTCTAGGAGCTACTGGTTCTGAGTTGTCAGGCTGGGGCTGAGCGACTGCTGGGTAAATGCGGCATTTCCTTTGCTCCCTGTTCCTCCACATCACTCCTACCTCCTCAGAGGTGACAGAATATCTAACAGCCAGTTTCTCACCTCTGCAGGCTATGACTGACACTGTAAGGAACTGAGGGAATACATCTTGAGGCTTTTTTCCTCTTTTGATTTGAGCCAGGAACAGCAGATCCCCACCAGCCGCGTGATTTGGAGTCATGGAAATTTTGCTGTGCCTCTTCCTGCTGTGTTCCCCAGTCGTATGAAATGGCCTCTGGACTAGGAAATGCAGAGGGTGGTGGGATCTTTCCCAGCTCTGGGAGAAAGTGGTAATAGAAGAACCACCTCTCAGTGAAATCAGCCAAATTGATCAGATTTTGACTTGAAGTGGCGCTGGCTGTGGACAGATGCACCTTCTCTTACCTCTGAGTTTCACCTTCCATTAATGACAGAAACAAGGATGCACATGAGCACCCAGGATACGTCTGCCTTTCAACTGTTCAATCCACATAATAAACTAGGAAGCTCCAGCTGGGGCATGAGACCTTTTTTTGGGAGAGGACCCTGGGTGTTTGGTGACTCAGAATATTACTATGACCCCTCTGAGCCTGAGCTAATGCCAAGGAGCAGCCAGGAGGGAAATGAAAAGGTGATAACTGCATCCACAATAATCTTCTCTAAATTAGCACTGACCCCTCAGGAAAGAGATCTTGGAGTCACTGCAGATAATGGTTTTATGGGTCATCTCAGTGGTCAGCACAAGCAAAATATGTAAATAAAATCTGAGAATTTACTAGGAAACAGATGGGAAACAGAACATTTGTTTAAAAGTACATGTGTACATCAATCCCTGGTGAACATAAATCTGGGGCACTGTATGGACTTCCAATTGTGCCATATAAAAAAGCATGTGGTAGAGTTAGAAAAGGTCAAAAGAAGGATGATCAGAGACTTGGAGTACTTTTAATACGAGGACTGGCTAAATAGTAATTCTCACAGCAGGTGAGAGTCATTCTGTGCACCAGCAGCCATCTACAAAATGATGACAAGTACGAAAAGGCTGAGTGAGGAAAGGTTATTCATTATTTCTCATACCGTGACAACCCAGGGACACTAATGAAGTGATCAGATAGCAGGTTTAAAGCAAACAAAAAGAATTTCCTTTACATACATCCTGGAACTTGTCATGGGATTAGAATTACAATGTTTTTCAGAAAGGGTTTAAAAAAATCAGGAGTGAAAAGTCTCAGGGATAGCAACTGAAGACCAAACCGTGCTGGTTTTGGCAGAAATACACTTAATTTTCTTCATAGTAGCACGTATAGGCTTATGGCTTGGATTTGTGATGCAAAGAGTGTTGATAATATAGAGATTTTTAGATATTGCTGAGCAAATCTTACACAGCCTTTTCTGTTCCTCACAGCACCAGCGATGGGCTTAGGCTCCACAAATGTTTGGGAGGGGACAGAGCCAGGACAGCTGACCACAAATGACCCAAGGGATTGTTTGGGAGGGACACAGCCAGGACAGCTGACCACAAATGACCCAAGAGAAATTCCAGGCCATACGACATCATGCTCAGCATATAAAGGAGTGAAAAACAGGGAAAGGGGGGCATTCAGAGTGATGGAGTTTGTCTTTCCAAGTCACTGTTGCATGTGACAGTGGAGACCAGATTTCCTGGGGATGGCTGAACACCTGACTGCCCATGGAAAGCGAGGAATGGATTCCTCATTTTCCTTTCCTCCCATGCATGGCTTTTGCTTTGCCTATTAAACTGTCTTTTTCTCGCAACAATTTCCTTTTCTCACTTTTACCCTTCTGGTGCCTTCTCCCACCAGGGCAGAGTGAGTGAGTGGCTGGGTGGCACCCAAAGTGGGGCTGGAAGGGTTCAAGAGAGCACCAGGTTTGACTGGGATGTGCTGGACTGAATTTATGTTATTACTGTTCAGCTGTTGACTGGCAGCCCCTGAGTTTGCCTGGGTGTCTGTTTGAGCCCAGTGCTTGTTAGTGGCTGCTCTTTTCGGCCACTGCTCTCTGTGGTGCTGCTCTGCTCCTCATCTGCCTGTGCTGTGCCTGGGAATGCTCTGATAACAGCAGGGATGTGCCTGCCCTGGCAGATGGCCAGGGAGCCACTGCTGCTCCTGTGCTGCTTCACTGGACAGGCTGGACTTCCAGAGTGAATTCAAGTCAAAGAAATCATGACCTGTGGATGAGTCCATGAGAGGAAAGGACACTGTGAAACACCCGAGCTGTGACTGTGCCACACCAGAGCAGTTTCTTCTTGAAGGGTCCGAGACAGGGGTTTTGTCTGTGCCACACCTCTGAAAGGATTGTGGCCAAAAAATGGGTCCAGGCTGAAGAAGGAACATCCCAAACCATCAGTGGTTGTGCGTGGGGTCACACTGGAGCACCTCAAGGCTTGTGGCCATGGGTAAACCCATGATGGAGCAGGTGCATCCCTGGATGGACCTCAGCCAGTGTTGGAACAGGTTTCTGTCCCAAGGGACTGTGGCTGGGGCTAAATCTATACCATGGAGAGATTATAGCTCATTGATAAGGTCCCAGCTGGAAGAGGTCCAAGCAGGGTTAAGAGCAAAGGCTGGAGTTCATTGCAACACTAAACCCTGTAACTTTTGGGGACCAGGGGCAGGGACTGTAATGGAAATACTTTAAAATTGTGGTAACCTGTGTTTTGGGCTGCATGCTTTTAGGAATTATTCTGGCAGGAACCACCCAAATCAGTGGAGGAGAAGCTTTATAAGCAGCAAGTGCAGCAGTGAACTGGGTTTGGGCCCCAAAATCTCAACACCACACATCACCTTTCCTCAGTGACCACCATCACAGCTGGAGCCCAAAGTCATGGACTAAGTGAACTCAGTGGATGTTTGTGGATATTTGTGGACATTTTATGGGCATTACAATAACATTTTACAGGATTGAGCCACAGATTAAAGGAAAGATATCTATGTATTATATGAAATGATGGGAAGGGGGTGGAGAGTAATGTGTTGGATAATGTTGGACCTGAGCAGGTTTTAGATGCTATGGCATAATGGGTGGGGAAGGTGTTGCTTTAGGTTGTTAATTTAATTTTCTTTATAGTAGCTCATGTGGGGCTATGGTTTGGATTTGTGCAGAGCCCTCTTCTCCTGGACATGGCTGAAATCCTGTCTGGCCATGGGAAGTGAGGAGTGAATTCCTTCTCTTGCTCTGCTTGCATGTGCCTGGCTTTTGCTTTGACTTTGAAACTCTCTTTATCCCAACCCACAAGTTTTCTCACTTTTGCCTTTCCAATTCCCTACCCCTTCCCACTGGAGAGGAGTAAATTAGCAGCTCTGTGGGGTTTCATTGCTGGCTGGGGTTAAACAATGTCACTAATTGAGAATATTCTGGCAAAACCACTGAGAAAAGATGAAATTTCCTTTATACCCTCTTTCTTACTTTCCCTCAAAGTCCCATTATCAGCAGATCTGTGACTGGACAAGGAATATTCAGGTCTTGAACATTATGGTAAAATTATAGCAAGGAAACAGATGTTCCTACACTCACCCAATAGCCTGATTTCATTCCAGCGTGGCCTTAGTCAGGAAGTTTAACTTCAGTAATTTCCTAATTAATTTCAGGGCTGGGAACAACTGATCAGACATCAGCTCTCAGAAAAAAAATAAAAATAAATAAATCCACATCTGGAGGCTGTAATGAATCACAACCTGCCCCCAAATCAACACATTGGGCTGCCACGAAAAAGATGAACACAGTTCTAGGCTGTGTAACCTGCCAGAGATGCTCTGCTTACCCCTGGGAACTCCTCACTCGGAGCAGATTATGTGAAGTGGGGCACTCCATTTCCAGAAAGATTTGTCCTACTTCAGGAATACCTAGTGGGAACCAAAAGAGTAGCCAACAGGGGAAAAGAAAACTACCTGTGGGCAAATATTAAGATCATTATCTCCTTCAGAGGGCTGAGCAGGATGTGATAGTGCTGTTCAAATCCATGAAGGGTTATTTTACACGGGAGAAGAAAACCAGGGGAGAAGTTTAAGATGCTTTGGGGAAGAGGGGTGTTGGATTGTCTGAGCAGCTGAGGGAGGTGGAGGGGCTCAGCCTGGAGAAAAAGAGGCTCAGGGGGAACCTTCTGGCTCTGTAGAACTCCCTGACAGGAGGGGGCAGCCGGGGGGTGTGGGTCAGGCTCTGCTTCCTGGGAACAAGCAAGAGGAAACTGCTTCCAATCGTGCCAGGGGCGGTTCAGGTTGGACATCAGGAGGAATTTCCTCATGGAAAGGGTTGTTAAGCATTGGAAGGGTCTGTCCAGGGAGGTTTGGAGTCCCCATCCCTGGAGCTGTCCAAGGAACAGCTGGATGTGGCACTCAGTGCTCTGGGCTGGGTGACAGGGTGGGGATAGGTCAAAAGTTGGACTCGGAGATCTTTTCTAAATCATTTTGTGATTCTGTGCTATCAGGAGAGATTTTCCAATGGTCAGGACTGCAAAATACTGAGATTAATTGCCTGCAACATCTCCATCATGGGAAGCCTTGGAAAAAAAAAAACAAAACCCCACAACCGTTTAAACAAAGATCCATCAACAGTGACCTAGAAATACTATGTCTTGCTTTGGGACAGGAAAATAAACTATGCAACCTCTTGAGTTCTCTCCCAGACCTATGAATTTGAAATGCTGTCACAAACCTCTCCCACAGGCTTGATAATTTGTGTGAAAACACTTTGGGTGTCTTGAATTAATTACAGAGCCCTTTACCAGACTGTGGATTGGGACTGGCAATGTCATTCCAGCAAGGCCCATGAAACACAGCTATTTCAGCTTTCTATTCCTGTGAAGACATCTTCATTTCTCTTCCCTGCAGCAGGGTTCAAGAATTCAGGCTTTGCTCGGTTTTTAGAGTAGAAAATGGAGGACCATCACAAATAATTTCATCCTTATTTTATTCACAGGTGGCAGGAGCACAGGGTGCAGTTTCTCTGTCCTGCCTTCTGTTTCTCCAGAACAGGGTGGGCGAAGATTTCATGGTCACCCATGAGGAGCTGTTTTGGGGGATTAGAGAGGAGAAGGTTCTGCCACAGAGGTGTTGGCAGAGGTTGCTCAGAGCAGCACAGCGTGGGAGGCAGCATGAATGGATGTGTGGATGAACTCAGCCACAGAAGAGCAGGACTGGGCTGAGGGCATCCCTCAGGATTGTGTCCCCATCAAAGCAGAAAGACAAAATTCTGCTCTTACCTCATTTTGTTACCGTTCAGCTCTCAGCTGCTGGAGGATGGAGGGATGAGCAGGACCTTCACATCTCTGCCTTACCACGGGGATAAACATCTCCCAGATGTCTGCCCTGGCAGTGTAAGATGTAAATATCAGCCCTGCTGATGACTGAAATCAGCAAGGAATGGCTTGGAGATGGCTGGGATCAGCCAGGAGATCTGTGTGTTTTATGTAGCTGGTATTGCTGGAGTGATACCTTGCAAAAAAAAAAAAAATAAAAAAAAAAAAAAAAACAAAAAAACAAAAAACAAAAAACAAAAAAACAAAAAACAAAAAACAAAAACAACTGAAAAGAATGTCATCCTGCTTATTTATCAGATTATTTCTCAGTACAGCCGGCAAAATTTGCTACAGGTTGTAAGAAGAAGTCAGTAAAAATTTCTACAGTGTCTGGAAATTCTCCCTTTCTCAAGCAAAACATCTGGTTGGACGAAGTTTTTTTTCCCCCTGCTGCTTACAGAGTTTTTGGTGTGGTTGTCTGGGATGTTCTCTGTGCATTTTTTGCCAGATGAGCAGATTGTTTACTCTACTCACTGCCTTCAGCTTGTGTTGTCAGGCAGGGCTGCTGCAGGCCCCTCTCCATGAGTCTGCTGATTCCTCTGTCTTGCATTGGCTTTCTGGCATGACTGAAAGGCAATGGGAAATATATGAGGAAACAGTTCCCTGAGAAGATCTGCCAGGAGGAGGCTGAGGATTCATTTGGGTTCTGAGTGTCCCCAAAAGACTGGAGCATCTCTCTGATGAGCACAGGCTGAGAGAGTGGGGCCTGCTCAGCCCTGAGAAAAGACAGCTGAGAGAGGAACTTATCAATGCCTAAAATACCCACAGGGAGGGGTCAGAGAATGGACCAGGCTCTGCTCCCTGAGGCCCAGCAATGGCAAAAGAGGAATGGGCAGGAGCTGATGCCCAGGAGCTTCCACCTGGTCATGAGGCAGAACTTCTTCCCTGGGCAGTGACCAAGGCCTGAACAGATCCCAGAGAGGGAGTGGAGACCCCCTCACTGGAGATACGCCAGAACTGTCTGGAGACACAATCCTGTGCCTGTGCTCTGGGATGGCCCTGCTGGAGCAGAGGTTGAACCAGATGACCCCACTGTGGTCCCTTCCAGCCTGACCCATTCTGTGACATCTGTGAAAACCCATTTATGAGCTGCTTGGCTTTGCACTGGAATAAATGCCTACAGCAGTACCTCTATGTCCTTCTCTATCCCTTTCCTCCAGACTGTGTGAAAACTCTCCAAAAATTGAACAAGGACCACCCAGATGCTCAGTGTGGAATGTTTCGTGCTGGGACATCGGATACAATCCAAGGCCTCTCAGTGCTGCAGCACCAGACACGCAAACTTGTGTTTCCACTGCACAGGAATGGGGAAGGAGATCATTTCAGCACAGCTGTTGTTGGCTCTTGGTCCCTGACAGCCTGGGATGGGTTCTCATCCAAAATGTACCCCATACTGTATTTTAATTAAACTGAACAAACAAACCAATCACGAAGCCATCCAGCAGAGCTAACTTTGCTTTGTGGCTGAGCTGGCCTCTGCACCACGACGAGGAGGGAAACTGGATTTTGGCACAGCTCCTGCTGTCTAAGTGCTCCCAGCCAAGAACTAGCACAGACTTTCTTACAATAAAAAGTTGCTGGGGGAAAAAAAACCAAAAAAACAGAGCAACGCAACAATCCACAAAGAAAATGGCTTCAGGACTGTTCTCCTCTTGCCCGTATTTATTCAAGCTGTCTTCCTCTCTCCGCAAATTTGGCAAACAGAGTCTGGCATCCCAGCTCAGGGGACACCTGTTAAATAAATAGGCTCAGTCTCTAACTGCTGCATTCATGGCAGAGCTTCCTGGTTCCCTTAGGCAGCTAATTTTTGTTGATTATCATACAGTACAGAGGGATTGTTTGTGCCTCTGCCTCCCATCCCGGCTCTGCTGCTTGTGACAGGCATGGCCGCGTGACTCAGGCCCGCTGCCTGTGTGGAATAAAGAGTGATTTTATTCTAAGATTCCATGATTTATTTTTTTAATGTGGATCACGGAGAAGCAGCCAGGTGGGGTTCTTGTGGAGGTGAATTGAGCCCCTGTTGATTTTTTCTGGTTTTTCCCTTACCAACACCTTTTTTAAAGAAACCTGAGAGCTGGAGCAAGGCTTCACTGACAGCAGAAGTTGTTGTTGCCTGAGGTAGAGAGACAAATAAGCTTCCTAGGAAGCAACAAATGGGCTGGGAGGCCCTCAGAGAAGGGCTGAGCAACAGAAGGCATTGAGGGTGATTATTTTAGTATTGAGGGCTCCAGGATTCTCAGAGGAATTTGAAGTTGTGAACTTCCCCTCCCTGGCAGTGTTCAGGGCCAGGTCGGACGGGGCTTTGAACAAACTGGTCTAGTGGAAGGTATCCCTGCCCAGGTCAGGGGGATGGAATGAGATGATCTTTAAAGTCCCTTCCCATCAAACCATGTATTTATTCTATGATTCTATGAATTGAACTGTCCCAAGAAAAGCCTGCACACAGAAGGAGACTTCATACAACACACTGGCAACATGGAGAAGAGGAGCATGGAACCCCACCAGCATGATGCACTATATAATCTTGGGTCTGTTTCTCCTGAGATGGGCCTCAAAGTTTACATACAGTGCTGGTCTAGGATGTTTTCAGAGGAGAACTTATCCTTCTCCACTACACAATCCGGTAGTGTGGAAGAGCCATCTCCAGCAAGCCAGAAAGCTCTCTGAATAAAGGTGTTAAGGTTCATGAGTTTATTAGTGGCGTTTTTAGTTCATAAAATCATAGGAACAGAATGGTTTGGGTTGGAAGGGACCTTCAACATCACCTCATTACAACCCCTATGCCAAGGTTAGGGACACCTTACACTAGACTAGGTTGCTCCAATCCTCATCCAACCTGGCCTTGAACACTTCCACAGATTGGGAGCCCAGAGCATCACTGGACAGCCTGTTCCAGTCTCTCACCACCCTCACAGTGAATTTTTTTCCTAATATCTAAATTAATCCACCCTCTTTCAGCTTAAAGCCTTTAAGTTGTAAGGTCTTAGGTGTTTAGGAGCACAAGAACATCATTATTGTTCCTTTAACAAGACTTCTCAATGTCTTCTCTTCACTGCAGTGTCTTGACTGGACTTGGGCTTGAAGAATTAAACCACTGGCTTCAAAACAGAGGAGAGGAATACTCCCACTTTTAAAGCTGGGACTTCAGGCTTTGGTGACCACCAGCTCTCCCTGAGGTCTGAAGCTTTAGCCTGAACTTCAAAACTCAATAATCAATGGAAGTTGTTGTGCAGTCTGGAGAAAGGGAGGCTCCAGGGCAACCTCATTGCTCTCCACAACTCTCTGACACGAGGGTGAAGCCAGGTTTGGGGTCAGTCTCTTCTCCCAGGTAACAAGTGATAGCATGAGAGGAAATGAACTCAAAGAACACCAGGTGAAATTTAGATTGGATATTACGAGAAATTTCTTCACCAAAGAAGTGATGAGGCTTTGGAGCAGGCTGCCCAGGGCAGTGATGGAGTCACCATCCCTGGAAGTGTTCAAAAGCCATGGAGATGTGGCACTTGGGGACACAAGTGAAGCAGTGAACAGGACAGTGCTGGGTTAATGGTTGGACTCGATCTCAGAGGTCTTTCCAGCCTTAATGATTTTATGCTTCTATTCTCTTTCTTGCTAAGTTTGGGAAGCAGATGGCACTGCTCAATTTGACTTCTTTCTTCTCCATGTCTTGTAGTCCCCATTTCAAACCCAGCCACTTCCCTGCCCAAATGGGGTATCCCAGTACTGCCACCCTTGTTGTAGGCAAGGCATAAGTTGCGTGTGGAGGCAAAACCCTTTGTTAAACCAAGAAATACACTGAAAATGGAAGAAAGTTGTGTTCACATACACAAACACACATACACACATACACTTTTTGTCAGCCAGATCTGCTCTGCCCTCCTGAGAAGGCTGGGATCTAGAAAGGGGTGGATTCACTACAAACACTGTTGAATTAAGGTGGGATTTCTGCCAAGGATTTAACTGAGAGGAGCAGACCATCTATTTCTGTGGACTCCTGGATGAAGTCAGAGTCTTGAGGGATTCTCCATACTGTCTAGAACGATTCACAGTTTATTTCCGACCGCAGAATAAACTGAGTCTATCTATAGATTTGGCTCAAAACTGGAACTCCCTGGGAATTCCACTGAAAAATCCCCTCTGTTTTCTTTTTAGAGATAATTCTTCTGAGATAGAATGAAACTCTAATCTCCTGTGGAATGGGAACTCTCACACTCAGTTTAGAGGAAGTTGTGAAGGGACTCCCTTTAAATCTTTTTTCAAGCATGTCTGAGCCTCTCTGAGGACTCTGAAACCCAATCTGCCAGCTCTGGAAAAGATGGGAACCCAAGCAGTCCTGAAAATCCTGAATAAAAGCCAAGTACAATGTTGCTGAAAACTGGGGGCAAATTGATTATTTTTTGCCAGAGTAAAATAGTTGATATTCTATAAACTTGAATTTCTCAGATTAAAAAGAAAAAAAATCTTGTGAAAATATCATTCGCATACATATATATGCATGCATATATATATATATATATATATATATATATATATTTTCTAAACCAGTGCACGTTAAATGGAAATGATGCTGCTATTTCATGGATAGAATCATAGATTGGTTTGGATGGCAAGGAATTTTCAAGATTATCCAGTTCTAACCCCATTCCATGGACAGGGACACCTTCCACTAGACCAGGTTATTCCAAGCCCCATCCAACCTGGCCTTGGACACTTCCATGGATGGGGAGTCCACAATCCCTCTGGAGAAATATATATAGGAAGGTTATTCAATTCCACTCAAGAGGACATTCCAACTTTCCAAAAGAAACTATTAAAATTTCTTAGCCCTCACATTCATGATTCCATCAAACAGACAGAGAAAGCAGAAGAAACTCACTTTTTATGTACATGTATTTGTTGAACGAGACACTCATCTGATTCCTTTCATGGCTTTTCCAGACCATCCCTAAAACAGATGCACAACCTGGCAATAGTTCTTGCATAACACATTCAGCTGCCTAAGAACAATTTCTTTATCTCACCCAAATGAGGAGTGCAGGTTTGCTTGCCCCTCCCCAGCTTGGATGATCCAATCCCTCTTTTCTTCCAATCTCTTTGATCCCTCCAGTTTTTGAGGTTGTGCCTGTTAAGACCTTCTCAGTCTGAGCCCATTCCTGTTTCTCAGCCTCTTCTGCAGTGGGGAGCAGCAGGAGCAGACACGGTGCTTTAGAGCTGGGTGCATTAATAATTGTCTCACTCAGGGTTCCCCTGGCCAGACATCCAAAACTGCATTTCCCATTTTAGCAGGACTCTGCTTGCCTGGCTGAACGTGTTTTGCAAGGCTCAATCCCCTTCCCTGTCTGTTGTTGTCATTGTTTGTTAAAACCTGACCTTGCAATGAGACAAATCCAAACACATTGTACTAGGATAAACCCTGCTTGTCTGGTTATTCCTCAGCCTCAGCATCTGCTGTGAGGTACAGAAGAAATCCCCTATTTTTCTTGTGTTCATGACTGATCAAAAAAGATCAATTCTCAGCTCTAGCTGCAAGAGAGAGTCTTAAAATGTCATTACACCCTGGGTCTTTGCTTTGCTTGAGATCTATCAGTGGATCAGTTACAGTATCTGAGTAGCAGCTGAAATTCCCCTTTTAAAAATATTTGCTGTGCAGCCTCAACAGAAACTCAGGTACCAGGAATTCTGTTCTCCATTCTCTCAAAGCTCTCCCGTTCTCATTCAATGCAATTTTGCCTCTTTAATCATTCATTTTCATAGAACTATAGAATGGCTTGGGTTGAAGGGAGCTTAAAAATCATCTAATTCCAGCCCCCCTGCCGTGGCAGGGGTGTCCTCCACTAGATTTTAAAGGTAGTTGATTTTTTCATTCACATCGATTCTAATGTTCATGTCAACAAGTAACACACTTTTGATTCAGCACCTAAAAAAAAAATATATCCTAATCTGCTTATTTTATTGGTGTCATTTGTCTTAATTCTAGCAGGGGCAATATTGCTTTACAAGGATTTTGAAATACAATAAACTAATTTTATTTACTGTACACCTGGTAAAGCTGAAATATAACCACACTCTGGGTTTTTTTTCATCTTATTGCAACAATGACACATCTGGATAACTAGAACTTATTAAGTAATCTCTTCATTTTAATATCTACCACTCATGCTGTATATGCAGGATAATTTAAATAGCAGTAATTACCTAGAAAACATCTTTGTGTTGGAATAATTTGCAATTTGCAGCACTGTTTGGCTGCCTCTCCTGAATGAAGAATTGTGGAGGGTTTTGGGTGTTAAGTAACTACATAGGAGCAGAAATTCAAACGATTGCCCATTACTCAGTAGGGTTGTGTCTTGCTTTGCTTCATCCCGAGTTTTACACACTGAAAATTGGCATAATTTCTTTGCTGGAGTGAGATCAGAAGTCGAGCTGTGCTCATGAGCACCAGACGTTATCTTCTCATGACAGAAGATAAAGAAAGTGGTAAGACATGAAACATAACCAAGGAATATTGACCAAGCACTGGTTCACATCCAGATTTGGGGTTCGTTCCCAACTGTGCTCAGACTCATCACCAGACTGCACAGATATGGAAGATTTTTGGAAGCTACTAATTTAAAAATATGTTTATTTAAAGCTCTTTATCAACTTCTTCTGAACTTACTCAGGTAAGAAAAGTTACTCCAGAGTTCACCATCTCAGGCTTTGGTGTCACTCCAGGTTTTCTTTCATCACTGTTGAGTAGGAATGTCCTTCAAAGCCTGCAGATGTTTTGGGAATCAGTCCATCCAACCTTTCTTCCACATCACTGAAGGGGTGGATGAAGCACTCCCAGTATGTGCTTTACTTCTTTTTGGTCCCTTTTGAAGCTGGACAGTGAAAGACCCCCATGCATGCTGTTGCTAGCACTGTGGTCTTCCCACTGCAGTGTTTGTATCACTCTGTGTCACCCAGCTGCTGCTGCTTCCACATGGACGACTCAGGAAGCTGTAAAATAACTGGATATCGACCCCGAGATTCTCTCCTTTCTACACTTTCACAGTACAGGCTAATTTTAGCTGCTGCTTCCACACCAAATCACGCGGATTTTTCATACATTGGCTGCTCTGGATCATTTAAATGTGCCCCAAAAGTAGAGGGGGCAGAGGAAACACTTCCAAATAGATGGGAGAGGTATCAGGTGTACTGGGAGTGGGTGTTCTGTTCTGAGCATGGAAAAGATGATGCCTAAAGGATGGAAAGATTGATTTTGGGACTGGGGGGAGTGAGACATTGAGGAGTAGGGTATTTAATCTAAGCCCTCTTTGTTACTGGTCTAATTATCAGGAGCGTGGCTCCTTAGTCTTGAAAAGAGGCAATTGAGAGGGGATCTCATCTCTGTCTGTCAGTGTCTGCAGGGAGGGCTCAGAGCAGGGACCAGCAATGGGACAAGAGGAATGGGCAGGAACTGATGCCCAGGAAGTTCTGCAAGGGCATGAGGAAGAACTTCTTTCCTGTGCCTCCAAGGTCAGCTGAAAGTTGTGAAGGTGGTTTGGTCCCATGGAGTCAGAGCAGAGCTCACAGAGTCACAGAATGGTTTGAATTGGAAAGAACCTTGAAGACCATCTCATTCCAACCCCCTGCCATGGGCAAGGACACCTTCCACCAGCCTGGATTATGCCACATCTCATCCAACCTGTTCTTGAACAGTTCCAGGGATGGGGCAGCCCCAGCTTCTCTGGGCACCCTGTGCCAGGGCCTCACCATCCTCACAGAGAAGAATTTTGTTACAATATCCATGGTCCCCCTTCAAAGTGTTTAGATTTCATTGAGGAAAGTCCAAAATTGCCCATTTCTGGACTTGTTTAAATTTTTCTGTTAACCAAAACTGTCAACAGCCTTGTGGGGCTCAAGTCTGACACCTGAAATCTTTCATATTTTATAATGATCTGGCCTGGGGCAACAGAGGCAGACAAGACAAGCATCCTTCATCCACCCTTTCCTCTGATCATCCCAAGGAGCAGCTCACGTCAGGAGTGTTTCCATGGTTTCAGTGTCTTGAACAGACTGTGTGTGGTTCCATCCCATGCATTACTCATGACAGACACTGATGTTGGGGTGATTCAGGTGGGCTTTGGGAACTGGGAGTGATTTTCTGGAATGAATTTTCATCCTCTTCCAATGTGCATTTTGAAGCAGAGGGTCACTGGGAGAAGATAAAGCATGAAGGAAACAAAAACATCATTCACAAGAGCAGGATGAAAATGATGGGAAACTTCTGAAGAACTCTGCAATTTCAGTCTGCACCCCACAGCTGTGGGAAGAGCAAGTGGCAGGTTGGGGTTAAATACTTGAAATTTGATGGTTTTCCATACTCAGGTGGGAAACTCTGGCTGAAATAAATGGCCAAGGTACAATGATGTATCCAGGACGTGCTCCTCATCCTTCATATGTGTAATGAAATAAATGAAGAACATGGAATTTCAGGACATACATAAATTTCTAAGATCTGCTGGAAATTTAAAGATTATTTCCCAATAAAGTGCTCAAAAATATCCCTTGAACATGCTTTATTTCCCCCAAGTATGCAATTCTACAGATTGCCTTTTAGCCTTTTAGATATTGTCTATTTTTGTTTGGTTTGGTTTTTTTGGTTTTTTTTTTTTTTTTGGGGGGGGGGGGGGGGGGGGTGGAGGGGCTTGGTGTGTGTGTCAGGAATAATTGTTGTATTTTTCCACACAACATTAAGAACATTTCAGTGGCAGGTTTTTACAGGACCTTCTCTGTGCATTCCAGACCATGAACTTCTTCCTTCTTTGGAAATCAGCTCTGAAAAGATCTGAAAAAATATTTTTGAGAGAAAATTTTTGTAGCTGAACAAACTCCAAACACCAATAAGACAAAAATGCTTGTCTCAAATCCTACCACCTGCTTAAGAGTTTTTCAACAAATGGCCATCACTTTTTGAACTGTTCAATTTTTAGCTGTTGTAATAGCATCAAGTGGTTTCTTGTTGTCATGGAGAATGAATTCACTTGCCTAGACTTGGATACTCTGACTTTAAAATATCCCAAAAACATTTTTCTTCAAGATATCAAGGGCCCATTGGCAACTTGAATTGCAGCTGACTCCAAGGCAGGGAGAAAATTCTGTTGTTCCCTAGGTTGCCCTCTGGATAGGTCCAGTTTTGTATAAACATAAACCAAAGGAGAGTAATAGATGTCCAAGGACAAATTCCATCTTTTGTAATGGTCTGGGGTTTAAAAATAAGCTGCCCAAAGCAAAAACAGTCAGAATTAGCAGTCATTTTCTAAGTTAATCCCTTGCTGTGATGTTTGGTTTGTTAGCACCTATGAAACCCACTGCAAGCTCAGATAAAAATACCTGGAAACATGGAATGGTTTGGGTTGAAAGGGACCTCAAGGAGCGTCTCATTCCAGCATCCTGCCATGGTCAGGAACACCTTCCACTAGACCAGAGTGTTTCAAGACCCATCCAAAGGGGCCTTGGACTCTGCCAGAAATGGGGTATCCAAAGCTCCTCTGGGCAACCTGGGCCAGGGATTCACAGGGAAGAATTTCATCCTGATATCTAATTTAAAATAATATAGCACTTAAATAATATTACATATAACTAGAATAATGTTACATAAAATATATAATTATTAAGAAAATAACATATATAAATTATATAATAATAATATAATCCTAATAACTAATCTAAAATACCTTCATAACAGATGTCTAACATGCATTTTGAGGATTCTCCCTCACACCTGTTGGCATTAAAATTGGATGTAGCCTTGTTGATTTTGTTGGGAATGGCAGATGCCAGCTTGAGAAACAGCTGCAGGTTGTACACCAAGTATTGAGACCAAACTATTTGGTGCTCAGCAATCCAGTATTTATTTTATGTGGCCTGAAATCACTCCTGTCTTTTATCTTCTACTTAGAAACTTTTTTCTCATTGAGACTGGAGCTTTGTGGCCTGATTTTGGTACCCCACACAAAGCACTGGTGGTTTCATGTGTCTCCTCACAGGATGGATATGACTAAACCCTTGACTTCAGTAAAGTATAAGCAAGAACGAAAGAGAGTTTGTTTCTTTCTGCATCTCCTGATCTGAGTGGCACCATGTGATCTTAAATAACCATCTGTTGATTATTTTTCTCCTGAAGATTGATGGATGTGATTCACGGCCCTTTCAAAACAGAGCTGCTCCCTGAAAAAAAAAAAAAGTGAGAACTTTTTGAGAG
>VZUI01080179.1:0-195644 GCA_013401135.1 Cettia cetti
AAAGAAAGAAAGAGAGAAAGAAAGAAAGAGAGAAAGAAAGAAAGAAAGAGAGAAAGAAAGAAAGAGAGAAAGAAAGAGAAAGAGAGAGGAAGAGAGAGGAAGGATGGAAGGGTGGAAGAAAGAAAGGGAGGAAGGGAGAAAGAGAGAGAGAAAGAGAGAGAGAGAAAGAGAGAACAAACGTTTTAAAGTGAAAACTTTTCTTCCTCCCATTTTGGGCACACAAAATAGTGTAACACTAACACTGTCTTCTTCATGCAATTTGGTATGTAAAAGGTGTTACCTAATGCAACCATCACCTTTGGTATTCTGGTGTCAGCTCATTGTTATGTTTGGCTGTGGAATACTTCATAGATGTTTGCATTAACCCTAGGAATCTGTCATTCCCTTTCACTTATTCCAGCTCTTTAATGAGAATATTTTTGGTGTTGTTCTCCAGGGAAGGATAAATTTGAACAAGAAACGCCACTTGTATTTTCAAGGCTCAGTTCACATTAGACAACAGTATCACAGAAAGAAAATAACACCCTCCTCTGCCCCTAAAGATTTTGTGGCATTTACAAGACATCTTTTTTGCTCCCTAGGTCTTTGTCATCAAGAAATGTTCTTGCTGACATTACGCTCTTACCAAACAAATTAAATTTTAGAATTTTTTTTTTTTCCTTTTAGACTTTTTTCCTTTTTCCTTTTAGAAGTATATTGTATATCTGTATTTCAGTGGAGACCTCTGTTTCTTCTCAAAGTTCCTACATTAAGTTTGCAGAAAAAACAACTTTTCTTGTCTGGGATTATACAGACAGTCCACTCTCTGGATAATAAGAGAGAAATTCATGCCTCCTAAAAAACTTGCCATTATTCCTTGCGAAGCTTTTAAAAGTTAATTCCTTTTAGAGATTTTTCTCTCTTTCATAGAATAGCATTAAGATTAAAATTTATTCAAGCTGCTTAAAAGAAAGACAGCGGGTAAAATTCATACCTCAAACACCTCCTGATCACTGCTGCAGAGGTCAGAGGAACAGGAGGGCTGCCTTTACACAAGTTGCGTGGTAATTTAGCTAACTTGAGAAGCCAAAAGACGTGGAAATAAAGCAATCTGCATTCAAGGAAGATTTCTGCTACTACTAACAGAAGAAGAAGAAATGGCAACTATGTTTTCATAAAAATAGCATTTTCTGCAGATGAAATTTCAACTTTGGAGCTAAATTGAGAAAGAGAGTTTGTGGACTTATTTCTGACAGTTTCTTCAGCATCTGAAAAGTCATGGCTAGATCATTATATTTTTCCTTATATTTCAATAAGGAGGAAAAAAAGTCTAAACATCACAGAAATTCTGGGAAGACTAAAAAAAACTCTTCTAGCAAAAACTTCCCCTACCAACAAGACTAACATTGCGCTTTCAGATCTTACACACAACACATGTACTTTTGGGCCAGGAGGAAAAAACCAAAGGATTCCACACAATTTAAGTTCACTGTGAAAGTCTGCCCAAGCATGACAAACAAATACTTCATGGAAAAAGGGGAAGGAAAAGTGATCTCACTGAGTTTATTATCACAAACACTGGAAACACTTTATGGGGGGAGAGGATAAAAAAGTGCAGAGTTAAGAGTTAAGGGCCAGGGAATACATAGGCTAAAGAAACTGGGAAAAGAAGGCAGACAAATGCAGCCTGTAAACAGATTGGAAAAGAGAACAGGGGTAAGGCACCTCGACTCAGAAGTTAGTGTTAAAACCAGCATAACAAATAAATGAATCTGTGAACATTAAAATTTTAGTGGAACCCAATTTAACTGAAAGCAGAGGAACAGTGAGAATTCAGAAATAGCTGCAAACCCACTAAAACCACAGATGAGTCTCATTCCACAGTGTTCTGGTATGCACGGGGGTTGAAGGCAACAGGTTACTAGCTATGCCATCTCAGATACTAGAAGCTGACAGCTGTGTGACAACTGTGTGGGTTTCCATATGGTGTTCCATGATGAATTTTGTATTTTTGAAGTCTAGAAAATCATGGGGGGGAAAAAAAAAAAGTAAGTTTATCACAGTGTATATAAGCAAGGCAGTATCTGAGGGGAAAAGGTAGCATTCTGTCATTAGAAATACTAGCGTATGCAAAAGAAACTGAAGCCCTTCTCCAGGCCTAAAATAGAGACAGCAACCTCCAAGGCTAAATTTAAACTGAGAACAATTATATTCTGTGTTTTAAAAGACTCAATGAATCTACATAAAATGCCAAACATTTCCTAAGATAGAGTCTATCTCATTTAGCTTTAGTCAGCTAAGAGTTAGATAATCAGTGTGAATTGTCAAGGCTTTCCCTACAGTTAATAAAAGCAGGGGAGGGAGAGAAGATCTGGCCAGAAGGTTACTGATTTTAATAATTTCCAGATGGTAAGAGTTGCTTTTTGGATTTTGGACTCTCCCAACTTACATAAATGAGGGAGATTGGTTATGCAAGACCTAAGCACTGAAACAGTGGGTGAGATTAATTCCACCCAAGTTACTTAACTTTTCAGGCCTTCTGTCTGTATGTTTTATTTTTGCATGCACAAACTTATATGCATGCACATGTTTTTAAGGTACATTTCCAAATCTTATAAAGACTAGTAACCTCAAGGATATTACTTTCTCTAGATCATTATTCTTTGAGTTGCATTGCTACATAAAGATCAGCACAGTCCACTGGACTGTATTTGTAATTAACATGCTAGAAACACAAAGTATTCTAAACTGTTCTACTGAAGTAAGAACATCTCCATTGCCAACGTAACTGCAGCGTCAATTCTCACATCCCACAAAGCAATCTGGCATAGCTAGCAGCAAGACCAGAATTTCTGAAGCTCATCCTTCTTCTTTCACCTGCATATTAGAGAATAAAGTATATGTTCACTGGTGAGGATCCTCATGAAGCTGTAAACATCCCTGCTATCAGCTTTGCATTTCCTTTCTCTGATATAATTAAAGGTACTACCTGAGAACAATAAAACCTTTAAATACCTTGCAAATAAGGCCACATTAGAAGCAGCTTTTCTCCCTATGTTAAGCTTTCAGAAGAATGCTTTGTATCAGATCCTTGAGCAAGAGCTCAAATATTTTACATGAGAGGTTTTCATAAGAAAATTATGGATTTAGAATGTATGTCATATATTGACATCATAGAGCCACATTTCTCTCAGTTCCAAGGCACTATAAAGATTCATTTAAACAGAGGTGAAAGAAAAAGTAACAATTGGAAAAGCTTTATGATTGTTTGTGGAGTAAAGGCTTTGAACCTTTTACTTAGCAAAATTTCTCATTAATGTTTAAGAACAGGATTCCTGCTTCAGATTTGATTTTAGATTACTACAAAAATCCAAAAGCTAAACCTGTACAAGTAAGCTTGGAGCTTCATTGCAGTACTTGGTCTAGACTAGAGGCAGACATGGAAAACAAAGCGTTCTCAGAGGAAGGGTGCCTTCTGTCCTTTGTAAACTGATATAGTAGCAAGCCTTCTGGTGGTACAGAGAGTAAACAATAGTTATAACAGCAGTTTGTTGACTAGCATTTGTGCTTGAATGTGCTAAATATGACTTGGCTTCATTATTCATGATTCCGGGTGTGATTTATTTTTTTAAAAAAACTCCACAACATTGCAGTTGCTATATAAAATTATATAGCAATAGCTCTGGATATGTAGTAATAAATTAAAAAAAATTAGCAAATTAATAAATTGGTTATTCTAAATATAGCTGAAATCCTCATGGGAAAAAAAAAAGAATTATTCTCATCGTATAGATTTCATTCAGGTAGTACTGTCTAAATAGTAGCACCACCTCTTCAAAAACAAAAAGGTGGCCTTGAAGAATGTAAATTGTTAACCTATCCCAGTCTAAAAATCAAGAGAAAAACTTCAAACAAATCCATAGATAAGAAATCCCTGTACCTAATTTTGCCTTCACTTTTTTCTTTCCACATATTTGTTCTCTGCAAAGAATAAACTATGCCCTCATAATTTGATTCCTAGCCAGATCTGTTCAGAAAGGGCATGTTCTTCCATTGAAAAATTCTGGGTCTTATTGTTTACTGTAGATACAGAGCTGTAAAACTAAACAGACTTTTCATTTTCATTTTTCTTTTAATAGCTCAGAAGTGGTAAAAGATTGTCCTCCCTCACACAAACATACTTTGGAAAAAACGCAAGACACTTCAGCAATAAGGATAAATTTT
The DNA here is from genome assembly GCA_013401135.1 of Cettia cetti. Classification (NCBI taxonomy): domain Eukaryota; kingdom Metazoa; phylum Chordata; class Aves; order Passeriformes; family Sylviidae; genus Cettia; species Cettia cetti. Next base: position 4,204 of record VZUI01080179.1, read on the forward strand.
CAGAAAGTTCCTGAAACACATTCCTCAGATGAAGAGACAAGTGAAAGCTGAGAAAATATAATCACAAGACTTTGGCTGTGAAATTTTTATTCAAATTTTCAATAAAGCCTTGTATATGGCTGCTAAATACTTTGATAAAACAACAGATTTATTGCCATTCATATTTTATACTGAGATACCAGTGTTCAGTTCTCCTTACATCCATAAAAATAAATGTGTAACAGTGTGCTACTAGTACATACAAAAATCTGTGTAGAAGCAACAGAAGGAACAGGTTAGTAGCATTTTCCAAAACTGACCAGAAGAGACCACTATGCTGTAACTCTTTAATTAACCAAACATGTGTCTGTGTGTGGACACACTTGTGCACAGCTCTGCACGTGTAACTGGAATGATGTCAGTAAAGAAACAGAAGCTCATCTTCAGCAATGTAAATTAAACACTATCCATTTCATTGAGAACCCTACTAAATAGAAACCAAGAAATACTATAGACATGCTGATCACCCTTGATTTCCTTCTCTGATCCTAACATCATCTAGACACCTACTCTGCATCCTCTTTTATGCTATCTGAGGAATATGGATGAAGGGAGCACTATACTCCAGAATTTCTGAGGAGAAATGCCACTGCCTCACTTCCTTTTTTTTTTTTAATCTGCCAAGGGCCATGGGATGGATGTTGTTTGGTCTATGTTTAGCCTTTTTAAAAGTCACTGGGGAAGTTCCTACCGATTCTCTTTTGCTCCCCAAATAGTTCCTTAGCACTACAACGATATTTATAGTAGTGGAAGCAGGAAGGACTTACAAAATTAGAACAGGTTCAGAGCCCAGGGTGCAAGTCCATCAGACACTAACTTCTACATGTTTCTTAACACCATTCTTCACTGGCTGATGCTTTGAGAGGAAAAAAATGGTAGGCACCACTCAGATGAGTTTTTCACACAGTCAGTCACAGAAAACTTGATCTGTAGAAGCAGCAGCTAGTCAGCTCTGCTCTGCAGATGGCACTGCCTGCAACATATTTCTGTGCATAAACATGGCATTACTCTATCTCTGTTGGAAATGTTAATTGATTTCAAGAAGATAGCTTGCCTCCTGGTCAAGATGCATACTGTCAAAAGAAGAGGTAGGTGTAACCAGTCAAGTTTTTTAGGTCCTACAGAATTTCATCTTTCCATATCTCAGTGCATTGTTACACTTAAAAATATCACCTACCTCTGTCATACCTCAAAACCACGTTTTTGCTTTAAAGCCCATCTATAACCCACAGGAAAATGAATAATGATGATAATCCTGTTCAGCCAAAGTTAAATCTAAGAAAACTGGTTTTCAAATAATTTTCAGCACACTGGAATCTGTGGTAATCTTCTGTTCTTAGAACAGTATGAAAAATATGCTTCATAATATGCTCATTTGGGAAGGAGTTCTCAATGTTATAAGGACCTTTTCTGGACTGAAAGATTAGGAGAACTGTTTAATAAGGCATCTCATTTCTAGGTCAAAAACTGGAAACAGAACAACCACCTTTTCAGAGAACATAAGCATCTTGTTACTGCTGCAAAAGTGTGTAATAGATCAGGGTAAGTACAAATAGGATATTGGGGGAAGCACTGAGAGAGTGCATACACAATCATGAGAAAGAACTGCACAAGGTTTCAAGAAAAAACAGTGCTGATGATCAAGATGGTGCTTCAAAAGTAAAATTGAGTAAAACATCAGGTCAAGCCCAGAAGGTTGCAGCACAGCTGATTCACAAGCAGACCATGCATACCCCAACAGAAGGATGACCACAAGTCTGCAGCTTATAATACATGAGCCTATCCTCTGTTAGCCCATCAAGGAAACAGATTATAAACATACTTTTCAAACACAAAGTCCAAAAAAGGAAAAGCAGAAAACAGACCCATAGAAGTTGAAGAAGGCAAGATTGAAGCTAAGAACCATCCCACAACAATAGAGTATACATAATATATAAAAACATAATATATATATAAGAGATGTAAGAACTAGTTCTTCATCAAGACCCAGAGGAACTCCAGAGAGGAAGCGGGGACTTGAAAGCTCCTTACCCTCATCCTCCATCCTGCACACTGCAGATACTGCCCAAATCAGACACCTCCCATGAGCACACACACGTCCATTTATACTTCTAAGCATGTGGGTACGAGGGTACAATTGAATGAAACCATGAAGGGCACCCATGAGTACAGTTTCACTTCAAGACCTGCAAATACTCACCCTCCCTTTATGCAAGACTGACACTGAACTTCATTCTACAAATCCTTCTACAGCCAGTACTGTATTGGGTAGAGTACTTCACATGGAGCAAGAAACAGAAGATGCCTTATTGAAGTTTTTAAGGCACAAACAACTATAAAATTGGAGAGCAATGTTGGTGTCTGTTTCCAAAAAAAGTTACCTGTTCTGTTCAGAAACAAATCCTCATTTTGCTACACATCTGAAAAAGTGAAAATAAAATTGCGTAAAGTGTGGTATTTTTCATAATGGGTGAAGTAAAGCCATTATGTTCTACGGTGTTAGGGCTTAAAAGGAACTTGCACAAATATTGGTCTACTTTAGCAATTTAAGCTAAAATGAATCAGGGATAGTAAAAATGAAAATACTTTATAAATCCAGATGATGTTTCAGTTTTTATCTTAAATCAGAAGCAGCTTAAATAGATATACTTTAGAAAAGGAGGAGCTAGCATGCAGTTGGCCTATTCTTGAAAAAAGCAAGCAGCAGACTCATAAAGCTTTATTGTCGAGGTGCAGGTGCAGCTAAAGAAGCAAAAAGAAGTATATGCTTTGAAGAGTTTCAGAATTGTAACACATGTGTAAGGCATAGATATCATAAAGAATGACTCCAGTTCTGTGCAAACATTTGACAACTGCTACTGGCTGAAAAAAGAGCACAAAGTAGTCTTAGCAGAAGTGGCCTTTATTCAAGAGCCCAGCCTGCTTTCTCACTATCTAAAATTTCATGATCACCACACTCTGATGTCAGGTTTGTCTAGTCCCTTACTTAGGCTTTTAGCTGTGTGGAATTATTAGGTCCTTTGCAGGAGAATTTACAAAATTGTACAAATTTTAACAGCTGTAATGGTATAAAAGGAAATATTTTTCTTTTTTCCCCATTTATTGTTCTCCAGGTTTTGAATGAGATGTAAATACCATTATGCTTCAAAACAAGTCACAAATTCCAAGAATTTTTATTTTAAAGGCATAGAAAGTTTTTTTATATTTCATGAGGGTATCCATGAGTTAGGAATTACGCAGCAGTGAGTAATCAAGGAAATATAACTTGCTTTAACTAGGAAATTCAGAGGGACAACTTACTATTTAAAAACACACTGTAATCTTTACTGACAAAAAAATACAGTGCCAAGTAGAGCCTGCAGTTTTCAGAAAACAATGGAATTATAGGCAAGTTTTTACTGTTATTGTCAATGTTTTACCTATACTGTCAAATGTTCATTTTCCAGGACTCCTGAGTTTAAAAAAAAGGAACTCCAAATTCACCAAAAAAAAAAAAAAAAAAGAAAATAAGGTCATGGTCATGTGACGGGCATATTCAAGATACTTCAGTGTATTTACATTTTAGACCAATTTGGTTGACACAAGTAATTTTGAAAGCCAAACAGATGACCCAGACCCATTTTTACCATGGTACATTTAATAATCTACATGAATGATCTCCTGAAACACTGAGTTGTGTTCTTAGTGGCCTTTGTTTAAATACACAGAGTATTCAGAAATCAATGATTAACCTGGTGCTCTTAGAGCTACTCATGTGTCCTAGAAAAGTTTAAAAACTTCACAAGAATCCCTCACAGGAAAACAATTAGCCTAAAATTTAGAAATACCATTTTGTTTGTACCAGTTATGCTACACAGTAATTTGCAATTTGATGACAAGACCAGATTGTAGTCCAATAGTCAACCAAGTTCATACTACTACAGATGTAGTCCTATAATTAGCCATATGCTGTTCCCTCTCCCATATATTAATTTGCATTAACTATAAATTCCCTCGCTTGCACCGCTACTTTCCTAATGATGCAAGACCGTACATCAAGCCTCTAAATCTCATCTATTACAATTTCTTCTGCTACTGATTCTAAGAAATACTGTAGCCATGTTCCTCAAATTTAATTTTCAGCATAACACTTTCAACTTTTTTCAAGGAGAAATAATTTGTATGGATAGTCTTGCTTTGGGTGCTCATCACATCCACACTCAAAAGTAAGATTTCACTTACAAGGACCTTAAAATGAGATTCAGCTCTACAAGCTGTTTGCAATTAAGAGCCATTAAGGGCAGCCACAGAAGACACTGCTGCAACTCTGAATATGATTCCTGTATTATTACAAGTGTAATGATATATAATCCCTTTGCAGATAGAGTTTGCAGCAACTACTAGGGGGCTTGTTTATTTACTGGCAACATTCTAAGCAAAGCTCTTATTTGTGGCATAAGCAGTAACCTTTCACTTAGCAACACCAGTACCCACAGCAAGAATTCATATAAAAGAAATACAGAAGAAACTCCCAGAAATACATACAGCTTCTTTAAAAAGTAAATGAAAAAGGGCAAAAGATGTCTGGTTTATCCAGAGCCATTAGTGTGACCAACTGGAAGGAACTGTCTGACTAAAAGAAATACTAATCGGAGATACTGTGACTGCAACAAATTGCTTATCTTTGACTTTATTTAAATTGAAAACCATCAGTAATACATTTTACACGTACTTCCAAAGCAAGATTAATCACTCTTGTTATTTTTAACTCAGGCTTCTATGCTTCTTTCAGCTACCTGCATTTCTGAAGTACAAGGGTAATCCCATTTGTCTCTTTCACCCTTCTTGTTTTGAAGATCTTCTTCCGCATCAGGTGTCTCTGCACCCAGCTTTGTACTGCATGAAATGTTACAATGGACAAGCCAACTTAAGCCATCCTAATTTGTGGGACTGATAGCAAACACCCAGACACTGTACTGTGTTAAACTGAACACATCTGAAAAAAAATTTTCTTAGTATCTCCTTCCACAGCAAGTCAATTTCTCTACTCTGAAAGCTCTGTCTCTTATCTTTGCCTTACACCTTTCATTTCTAAATATTAACCATCAGGAGCAAAGGAGGGACAGAATGAGAATTTTTGGTACTGAATGCCATCTGTATCTGAGCAGGGTTCATAACATGACAAGCACAAAGGAGAAGGTAAGGGAATAGAGTATCCTACAAGGGAACTTTCAAACACAATCTGGATTGTCATAGACACACAACTGCAGACATCAAAGTAGCATCATTCCATTGATACAGCTACAAAATGATTGATGTTATTAACCAAAAACATTAACTTCCACAAAATCACAGAAAATCTTTAGCTGGAAAGTACCCACAAGGATCCTTGAGTCCAACTCCTGGCCATGCACAGGACATCCTAGGAATCACACCATCTTCCTGAGACCATTGTCCAAATACCTATGGAATTCTGCCAGGCTTGGTGCCGTGACCACTTCCCTGGGGAGCCTGTTCCAGTGTCTGGTCAGCCCCTGGGTGAAGAACCTTTTCCTAATATCCAACCTAAACCTCCCTTACAATTCCCTCTGGGAATTTAATGTATTTAAAAATGCATTCATGCCCACTTTGTTGAACCCTGGCCAGGCCCTCTTACAGAACCCACTGTATGTGACTGATAAAGATAGCATGGGTTTATATAAGATCAAATTAAATAAAACCTTGGAACAGAGCATATCTTAGCAACGTATAACAGAAATAACAGACAGAAAACAATGAAAGCAATGAAAAAAAGATCTAGGACTACCTTACTTCATCCCCTCATCTTACATAGCCTTACAAGTGTGAACCCAAATGTTTACTTCAGTTAATCCCAGGAACCAGACTTTGAGGAAATTAGGACAACACCAAACAGAGATCTATTTTTTTTTTTTTTTTTTTTTTTTTTTTAGTGCAGAGTTCTAGAAATATGCATTATCTGAACTACCTGTCATCCTAGATGATGAAATCACTCCTTAAAGTTACAGAAAATGCAGTGGAATAGCTTGGGTGACCAGAGCTCTGCCACAACAGACACAGCTCATCTTCTGTTAAATATCCTAAGAAGGTGAGGAGATCCTTGCAGAGGAGAGGGGTGCTTGAATGCATGTACATTTGCTTTCAAACACCTAAGACAAAAGTCAAAAGTTTTCACATGAGGATTAGAAGACAGAACAACATAGGTTACATTAGGGGGAACACCTGCTTCAAAGCACCTTATGAAGAGAGCAAAATAAAAAAAGCCTTTTTAAGGGAAGCCTTACGATAAAATCCAGTTTTCCCAGAGGACTTAGAGCACTCCAACATTTGCCACAAGGGTAATACAGCATGATGAAGACAATCAGATTTCTGGAAAACAGAGAAAGCAACTGCCTGACACTGATCAATAAACCAACTGGAATGTGAAGGCTGATGATAACCTCAGAGGCAAGGTGTATGCACCCTGACAGAAGACCACTGTACATGGAGGAACTAGGGATGCACATCAGAGTTCACCTGAGGTGGACCAGGCTCAGCTGCCTGGACTGCAAGACAAACTTAGCCAGGTCATCATACCAGAGGAGCCTGCAAGCAGCTCCCACTCAGCATCAGAAGCTACATAACCTGGCCTTGCCTCTATCTAAGGATGTAGCAAGAAGGTTTACCAAGAACATCCTTCTGCTTGACAATAGAATTGATGAGAAGTCTTCCTTTAAAAGAATCCTGTAATAGCTTGAATAAGGGAAATAATGAAAAACCCTTTCTTACAGATTGGTCTGCACAGTATGCTGCATTCTGATCAGAGGCCATTTAGATGCTGTACAACTGAAGATTCCCAGCACTCAAAGGGATGTAAGATGACCTGTTCCATTTTTACTTTATTATAGTGAAATAAATACTCACTAAAGAAGCAGCACTTTAAATTACAATTTACAGAGCCTGAGTACCTTTCTTATGGCTATTAAAACAGACCAGTATCTCCACCATGACAGAGGAATTTAAGATTCTGAAAGAATTAAGAGAGAGGTACAACAGAAATACGACCCTGGACATTCAAAAGAAGAGATTTCACCTTGTTCTAGGATCTGCTTAGAGACAGCCCTGAAGAGCAAAGGAGTCTATGAGGGCTGGCTACACGAATTACTTCCTCAAAGCACAGTGATTGCCATGGGAAAATTTCCTTAAGTTGGCCAGCATTGGTAAAAGGGCAATTCCTGACTCGGTTCAAACACAAACAAATAGCCTGAAGTGTGAAGAACTGGGTTACCTGTAGAAACAAAAAAGATTATTGGTTTCAAAGGGAAAACTAAGAAAACCATGACCCTGCTGGTCCGTAGGGGTTCTAGTAATAAAAGACATGAAAAAAGCTGAGATACTTAAAAGAAATGTAATGATTCTGCTACATATGCATATTCACTATATTTTCTAATGAGCAAAATGTACCTTTCTTAAAGAGGTCAGCAAATATTTCTTTCATGTATACTGAGATAGACAAACAACTTACCAGAACACAATGCAAGAGTATTTCAGAAGGTTCAAACAAGACAAAATTAAATATTAGGCTAAGAAGACATTACCTAGAAGTATTAAACCTATTATAGAGGTTATTCTTCATTATTGTTCAATGCACTGAAGTGTCAAATAATTCTAACTAACACTTCTTTTTGTTTGTTTTTAATATGGGAATTGAGTGGTGTTTATCTCAAACAAAAAGGTCTAAAAATGCCTCATCCTATTAAGAGCCAGCAAAACCAGACACATTTCTAAAATAAAAGACAAAAACAAATCTCATTAAGTAGGAGATGTTGGACATATAAGAACAACTGGCACTAAACTGCCAAATCATTAAACTGTATCCCCTCAGGCTCAAGGCCTTTGGTAAAACACAGCAACCTGCAGTAGAAGAAGTCAAGGAGATTTCATCCATTCCAACTGTGGTTTTAGAGAAACTGCATCACCACACACCTTCCTGCATACCTGGCTAACCTAAAAAATCCCCATCAATTTATACATACAGATATACGTATATAGACATAGAATGTCCTGAGTTGGAAGGGACCCACAAGAATAAACTAAGTCCAGCTCCTGGCCCTGCACATGACACCCTAGAATCAGAGCATTTGCCTGAGAGCATGGTCCAAATGCTTCTTGTGGTTTGACTGCCTGCTCGTATGAACCCGTCCTCCTCCCAGCCAGGCTGTGTGGTGAGCTCTGCCTCAACCCAAAAAACAACCCCTGTTGCAGCATCCTCATCTTCTCCACCTAGACAGAGTCTCCACCTACCTCAGGCATCTAAGGATGTATTCACCTCATTTCTACAAACTCTACTTGCAGCTGCAATTTTCAGTGTTTCTTCTATAAACACAGTTTATTATCTCACACTGCAACGTTTCCTTTTCACACTATCTTTTGACTTAATCTTTTTCTTTAGGCTTCTTTTTCCATGTGTCCATTTTTGGAGACCTATGGCTTTACCATAGCATCTTCTATCATATTATTGTCCAACAACTCTGCAGGAAGCAGCGAGACCACTTTGTAAAGTAAAAGGGATACTGGTTTTATTTAAAGGGTAAACATTTGACAAGTCTTAAACATTAGCAAAGATTCTTTTCCTCAGCCATGATCTCTGACATTACTGAACTGTTGAAGTGGCTTTTCTTTCCAGAAAACAGCCAAATTCCAAATAAGCCAAGACAGCCTTTTAAAATACATTATAACTACCAAATGTATTTCCAGTATTTTCAAACACAATGCACTTCAATGTATTTCCTTAGGAAACATCCTCTGATTAAATGAAAAAATAGGAAAAAGTTTTTCAGAACATCATCTCATCCTTTTTTCAACATTATTTGTATTAGCATAGCATCAGAAAAAAACCCCTCAGATGAACAAGTAATCTTTATACACAAACCACAATTAGCAATGAAGGGTTTGGGATAAAAACAGGCTTTATAATAATGTAAACACAGTCATTCTGGAGGAGCTACTTTAGCTTTTCTGGTAATGTTCCCTTAGCAAAGGAAAAACACATATAATAATGACAAGGTATTTGTTCCTTATGCCATTCTCTCCTACTTAAATCTATATACACATGCCAGTGAAATGCAATGAGGTAAAAAGCTACATATTTACTGAAGCACTAGTGGATAATATGTTGGAAAATTGTTGCAATTAGGGGCTGACTCCTCATTTCACACAAAATTCACCCTCTCAACAATACAGTGGAGATCTATTGACTTAAAGTGGCTGGGAATTTGATCATGGCATATTACCACTATTTATAAACATTATTGTAAATACTTCTACATTCAAAAGTATGCCCACCAGCAGCCAAACGATAACAAAACCTCCAAAAAACAAACAAAAAAAACCTCCAAAAGAACCACACCCAAAAATGCAAACAAAACCCCCCAGAGCATACATCCTTGCATTTCCAGATAAGTCTGTCAAGATTGTAAGAAACTGTGTTTAATCTTTGTTTTCCTATACAAGTAGGAAAGGCCAACATTTAACTTTTAGACAGTTACTTTTTTTTTTTTTTTTTTTTTTTTTTTTTTTTTTTTTTGTAAAATAGATAGCTCCTTAACTCATTTGCTCTCAGAGGCTTGGTGCAGCTTGTTTTAAGTGCAAATCATAAATCAGTTAGATGGAAACCGCAACATACCTCATCTTTTCTTTAGATCTCCAAAAACTGGAAACCCTAGGTCTTAGTAAACCCACCTGCTAGAAGCTTAAAGAAATACTACTTTGTCTTAAACTTCTTAAACTTCTAGCACAGTTGTTTCTATTAAGATGGAACTGTAGAAAAAAAAATGGTGCGATTAACAAAAAAATTTAGATGCTCACAAGGAGCATCTTACACAGGCTGGTGCAAGACTTTCCTCTGCTAAAGGAAAGCCCTTCCTTTCTAGTCCTCTGGTGTGCTGCAAGGTATTCTCATAGGGACCTGGACAACAGATTACCCTGCCAATATACCATACTTTTAGAGTACTGAACTCTTGTGCATGAATGTGAACAGATATGCAGAGCTTAAATTTCACACAGCAATGCAGGAAATCCTAGAAACCTGTTGAGTCTGGGTGAGGTTACTTCCAGGAAGAATAGAGCTGCCTTGTTCAAACTGCATCATCACTACCCAGGTGATCTCAAACTTCTTGCCCTGTTCATACCGTAACTATGTAAAAAGACCCAATTAAGACTGCTTGAGCATAAACTATGTTCCAAAATAATTTTCTTTTGGTATCTTTTCTTAAAAACCCTCTTAGTTGAAATTAATAAAACATTAGTAATATTTCAGACAAACATTAAACACAAAAACCTGAGATTTGGTACTAGATATAGCCATTTCCTCTGAAACTTGCAATTAAAATTGCTGCTAAGTAACTGACTGCAAGAAAAATCCACCCCAGATGCCATGTCTCATACATATTAACATGTTAGTTCTCATTAAAAGTCATTGCTTTATTCAAACACCAACATTTCCCTTAGACTTCAAAGCAAGTCACTTACCTTGTGTCTGCATTTAAGTACAACGCCATAGGCTCCTGAAACAAAGAGGATGAGAGATAAGTCATCTCAAAGCAAAAAAAATTTAAAAGTGGCAAGATAAAACAGTGTTCAGCAACTTCCTAACTACAGAAGTAACATTGTTTCCAGTACTATTACCCAGAACTTGCATATACAGGTAGTAAAACTCTGTACATTGAAACAAATTCATAAAAATTGCTCAAAAGTAAATGGATTTTAAAACACTAAAATTACTTTTAAAAAACTATGCTTGCAGATTAGTTTGATAACTTGCATCTCCCAAGTACCACTAATGATAAACCAATATATTCAACTTTTAAAAAGAAAAAAAAAAAAACCACAAAAACGTCCCAAGCCCCCACAAAACTGTTCTATTTCTCTTCCCTTCCTTTCAGCTTCCAAACATCTCCATCCATCTGACAAGATAATTAGCAGAAGCTATAGGTAATAAACACATACAAGAAAAAATCTGCAGCTGGTAACTTCTTATCATCAAGAAGACTAAGTCGAATATATATAAAATTCTAATTAATCTTTTATTAAGGTACTACTTACCTTCACCTACAACCCCAAGGATCTCAAATTTATTCATCACATTACCAATGTTAGGAATCTTCATCAAGACAAATTCCTCTTACAGTGAGAGCCACAAAACATGGCACAAATGGGACTGTCTGAAGATTTGCAAAAGGCAGCTGTGAAAAGGCTCTTGGAAAAAAACTTTCCACCTTGATCAATCAGACTTCTCACACCTTCATTTAATTTCTAGGCGGTCAATAGCTTCCTGGGGAAAGAACAGAAAATAATATAATTAGTACTTTGATTCATTTCAGTAAGAGAAAGCAATGGTATACAGACATCACATCAATATGGTCTAACAATTTTAACAGCCAATTAATTTACTTCCACATTTTATGATCAGGAGAGCTTAGCAGCAGGTATAATAGATGGAACCTATTGAGACCATACATCTGACACAACAGCTGCCCCTGTAATCCCATACACATGGTGTCTATTGCAATAATAACTAACTGGCATAAAGTAATTTTCTACAGAACAGAAACAACCAAAAATGTTGACACAGGAACTACCTCAGTAAGCAAAAATAAGCTTACAATTATTTATGGTCTGCTTGGTGTATGTTGACAGCTAGGTACAAAAACAAATTTTCTTTAGTTAATTTCTTATTAGTCCACTGTAATGATAAAAAGGATATGGCAGAAAGAACACTCTACAGGAGAAAAATACCTTTCTACTACTATTTTCTGTGATTATTAAAAAAATTAAAGAAAATTAATTTGCTAGGCTGACTAGGAATGAGATTTAAAAGTTATTTCCATTACCAGCTTATTTAAGAAATGTGGTAAACAGAAAAAAAATGTTTTCAAAGGGTTTTTTTCCGTGGTCCCCAAGCACTGAAGTAATTTTTCAGATCAAGCAACTATACACAGGGTAAAAAACAAAGGTTTTTGACCTGTTTTAGGCTCACCACTTCTCTGCTATTAGAAGTTTGATAAACAAAACCCATCAAATTTTGTTTTTACTTATTCAGATTGAGTTTGCTCCCTTAATAGTAAAGGCATATATACCACATTCAAAAAATGGGGAAAGAAAATCCCTAAAATGGTTTCACCATGAATTGGAAATACATCATCTTTACAACTCAGTGATTCAAGGACAGAATTACTCATGAAGAACAAGATGGCAGGATGGAAGTGAATACATTTAATTAAGTTACGTGTAATGGGTGAGTGTGACCCAATAATGCTAGGTTCAGCTCACACCAAAAGGGATCTCACTATAAACCATGGGCGCTGGCCAAAAGCCCAGTGTTGACCAGGTCACACACAACAAAAGGACAACCCAAGGATGGAGGAGAATCACAATGACATTGGCTTCAGCAAGACATAGGCAGATCATGTGGGGAAGGGTTGTTATTTTAAAAGCAACTCCAGAGTTAATCAACCACAGTAATTTGAAAATAAAGCAGTAAGTTCCAAATTAAAGGGATAAGTTAGGGTTTTCCTGGTTCGCTTTTGTTTTTTTTAAAAAAAAGCTGCCCAGTCCTTTATTAATTATTTCAGTGGTTTAATTTACTGTTTTAATTAATCATTTTTTCTCCACTTGTGAATTGCATGAAACACTCTTTCCTTTCCCTTCCATATGTTCTCCTCCTATTTCATTTGGCATCTCCATCTCACAAAAGCCTTTTTGCTGTTTGTCCAGACTTTCTGGTTACAGTAACGAACTAAAAAAAATGAGGTCCTGGAAAAACAGGAGCATCTGCTCAGTTGCATCCATCAACATGAGAACAGAGCCTGCACTGAGCTGCTTCAGCTTTCTACTGAAACAGGCTGGTGCCAGGCACAGGGTGCAGCTGACTGTCCCCATGCTGCAGCTGAGTGGCAGAAATACTGCTACAGAGACCTTGAAACAACCATTAATGCCACCATAATGTAAGCAAGACACAACAAAACTGGACAGCCAAGTTCAGAACAGCAAAATTACTTGCCAGAAAGAAAGGAAAAGTCAGAAAACATGGATTGTTTTCTATTAGGAGTGTTCAGTAACATCACCAAATCTATTACTTCAGTTCCCAAAATTACTCCCTCACAAGTCCTTCCAGAAATTAGTTTGTGATAAATTGATTACTTATCTGCTGATGTTATCACTGTACACTCTCATTCTGCCTTACAGTGTTCACAATACTTTCTAAATATATGATGAAACAGAGAAGAAACTTATGAGATAATGAACCAAAAACTCGTGAGGAAATTTAGATGCCGTTTCCTTTGTCCCTCATTCATAACTTCTAAATTTCTCATAAATTACTTAAAGCTATACAGGTCTGCAGCTTGTGATCCACTATTTTTATTTCTTATTTTCAGTTCTGCAAGTTTATTCAGTATGAACTCAAGCTTTTTACTGGGAATAAAGGTTAGATTTGCAAGTAGCTAATCTTCCTTTCTGAAATCCCCTAACTAGGGAGGTTGTGGATCCCCAACCCCAGCAGTGCTAAAGGCTAGGTTGGATAAGGCCTTGAGCATCCTGTCTAGTGGGAGGTGTTCCTGCACATGGCAGGGAGGGTTGGAAGAAGATGATCTTTAAGGTCCCTTCTAACCCTCAATATTCTGTGATTCTATGAAATTCAATACTATATATCTCCCCACTGATTACATATCATCTTCCCTTTTCACTTCATTAGAAGAGCCTCAGAAAATTGATCCCCTGCTGCCCCTGGATTCATGGCACCTGGAGAAACATTTGCATGTAATTCCTTAAAGGTAAAACCCTGTCAACTCACAGATGTTCACTCACACTTAGTGACACACTTCCCCTGGCCCAAAGGAACACACAAACCAGCTTTGCTAATTCTCCCCAGAGTGCATCATGAGTGACTGACATCAGGTAACGCACAGGGGGACTCCCAAAAGAAAACTGCACTCGAGTGACCCACCTCTTTTGCACTAGCTCCAGGCAGCTTTGTGCCCAGTTCTGCTGAGGGCACTTCATGAGAACTTAATCTTGAAATGAAAAGGAAAGCTAGTTAAAGATAACTAGTGGCACACAGCAGTAGTATGGATCCATGCCCAAACACTTTTGGCCCCAACTCTCTTGCCTCAAACTGGTCTATAATTCAAATATTTCTGAAGTCAGACTAGCTAGACCCATTTTATCTCTAGACAAAATTTATATGCTTGTTTGAGATCTTTGCCTTCAAAAGCTGCTGAAAGATGAAATTCAAGCTGATAAAATATTTGTTCAGTGGCAGTACCCACTTTTTTGGGATTCTTCTGCTTTTCAAAAGGCCTTGTTTTGAAAATCACTGATTGTTGCAGGGAATCTAGTAACATGAACTCAAAACTCCATGAACAACACAGAGTCTTATGAATGTCAGAGTGAGTAGCTGTAAAAACAAACATGAGGAAAAAAACACCTAGAAGCTTTAAATGAAATTTTCAAACACAAAAGTAATTTCAAGAAAGTTATCCACAGCAAGAATTACTTCATTCAGTAACTTAGTGAGGACAGGCTGGATTCTTTCAACCTGAACGCTGGAAATAGCAAGGAAAACCTAATAGCTGCCACAGTGCATTCTCTGCACAGAGTGCAACACTGCTCTGTTTTCCTAAGTTGCTTGCTGGCTAGAATAACCCTTGGAGAAGTGGAAATAAGGCTCTCAGTAGGGAAATGGCAGTCATTCTCTAAATATCCCTTTCTAAGATAGCTAGATTTACAGGACATCAACAACTTATGAATTAAACCAACAGATCCCTGAGATGCTCTCGACATTACCATGATGTTCTACAAAACACAGAGTCAACTCAGCAAAATGAAATGCCATGAGATGAACAAGGAAAAATTAATTTAATCCAGAAGTATAACAGTGTGAGACTTTAATACAAAAGTAGCTGTTTTTCAGCAGCATGTAAGGCTTATACATAAATCCCAGAAAACATAGAAACATTTTTAAAATGAACATGCAGAATACTACAGCATTATGGTACCAGATTATTTGAATTTAAATTAAACTAGTGGGGAAAACTCCTAGCTTTTCCTCAACTCCTTTTCCCTTCAGGACCATTAAAAATTCTAGTGCATCACCCAAAAGCATCAGACTTAATCACTCAATCCAAAGCCTCAAATCATAAGTAGAAATACTATTCTTTATTTTATAATCTTCAATACCTGTGTGGAGAGGGGAAGCATTTTTTCATAGTTAGATTTTAGTAGAGACAGTGAGAATTATGAAACATGTGAGGTAGATGTTTGCCTTCACAAAATGTAGAGAAGTAGAACAGTTCTAGAAACACAGTTAAAATTGTATATCTATGCCTTGCAAATCAAGAATTCAGTTAATTTCATTTATCATGAGAGAAAGAATGCAACCTGCATCCTGCTGAACATAGTTACAAACTTGTAAAGTCATCAACAAGCTTTTAAACAAGCTTCT
This sequence comes from Cettia cetti, assembly GCA_013401135.1. Classification (NCBI taxonomy): domain Eukaryota; kingdom Metazoa; phylum Chordata; class Aves; order Passeriformes; family Sylviidae; genus Cettia; species Cettia cetti. Next base: position 19,721 of record VZUI01080179.1, read on the forward strand.
TGCCAGCAGATAATACACCCCTCTTGCTCTTCTAAAACAAGAATTAAACTTAATCTGTTTATTTATTTATTATGTTTACTCATCAAGAGGACACAAGGAGGAATTTCTAGAGGCTGGTTTACATTTTCCTCTGTGCACTACCAAACCAGCAGGCCCATACACAAATGTAAAGAACTTCTACCGTATCATCAGTCTTTGATGGTTATGCATTAATCCACACCCTGGAATGTCTTCTGTCAAACAAGGTACATGGATGAAAGAAGCATTAACCACTTCTGTTAGCAATGATGCATTATTCAGCACCTTTACTTGTCCTCCTCATATATATGTAGCTCTATTCATTGAGGTTTTCCAGGAAATCCCTAGAGAGTTACAAGCACCCAATTCAGTGTTATAGCAGTATAAACAACTGACATGATAAAGGAAACAGGTGAGATTTTTTCCTGGATTTATTGAACCAGAGGAATATGTCAGGATTATTATGAGGAATTACTGATCAGGAAGAAGAAATTAAGTATAAGAGAAGCTGTAAGGAGGAAGCTGGCAGTAACATTCTGATTTGAGGAATGGAGAGAAAAATAATACAATCAAACTGCTAGTGATATTGTACCAGTCTCACTCCTTAATTTGCAAAAAAGCTACCACTCTATTTTTCCATTTTATGGAGGGACAGTAGACCTTTTAAATTAGACAAGATTCTGGAGAAAGAGCCATCAAGATTTCACAAAATGAAGAAATCCACAATGAGGAAGCTGAAAAAATTAAAAGCTAAAGAGATAAAAAGCAACAAGAATTTAACAATTATAGTAAGCCAGTTCTCATACTCTAAACTTCAGTCAATCCTCTTCTGCTCATAAGAAAAAAATAGGAATGAAAATAACAGCTGATGTAAAAAAAAAAATAAAATTAGAAAACTGTCAAACTTGAACAAATTATGTAAAAGCAAACATCAAGGTTCCTTGCACAGGCTCACAGATTTTAAAATCCAGCTCCAGAAAGCTTTTCTTGACATTGCAATATCAACACTGGACCCTGACTTCACCATTGCTGGTTTTTGGAGAACTTGCTTGGGTTTTTTTGGTTTTGGGCTTTTTAATAGCTGTTGAGATACTGAAACCTGCAAATGCATCTGAATTATTATACATCAAGGGAAGGCATCATCATGTAACTGACCTAAAGGCAGCAGATCTCCATGACCACAGGGCCAGGAGAAGAACCCTCCCTGCATGGGGGAAGAACCTGAACAAAGTTCCCATTCTGCAGAAAGTAAACAACTAGAAAAAGGGTGAATCAATTCCCTGCTGTTAAAGATACCTGTTTGGTTAAATTCCTAAAGGAAAACTGAGCTTGAAGGCCAGAGAAGCAGTAATGATTTGGTTTGTTTTATCTTGTTCTATGAGTGCTCTTCCTTTTGTATCCAAGTACAGATTCAAAAATAAATTCAGCTCATCCTGGATATATGAACTAAATTCACTTCTCTGAGTTGAAACGCAGGATTCATGATCTCCCTAACAGCTGTGGCCAACTAAAAAAGAGTGGGTGCTTAGCAGGATGCTTTTAAGACCATACTGACAAATAAGCAGACTGATTATGAAAGCACTGAGCACAAAAGCAGCTCCCATGAGTCATAACAGGAGGACAGGAAAGACAATTTTGCTTCCATTTTAGTCTTGCTCTCCAGTAAGAACCTTAACAAGTAAGTCTATTGTGGGTGTTACAGCTTCTTACGCAGTTGATGCCAGTCTTTGCGCATGCTGGGTGGGCTTCACTGTACCTGTGGCAGCTCTGAAGAAAAAAACGTCAATGTGCAGAGGATAACACCCTCAACAGCAACCAGGAAAATCCAAAGCCTTTGCAGTTTCTTCTGGAACAAGGCACCTGACACTTTACACTTTCATCTCTATCCAATACAAGCGCTCAACATCTGTAGCTGAAGTAAAAGCCCACTTTGGTTTGTGATATATTCTTAGGCAAAGAGGGGATTTTTTTTTTTTTTAAGACAATAGAAGATTTTATTTCATAACAGAATAGCTTGCTGGGGAAGCAGCTAATATTTCTTTATCTGACACAATATTTGTAGTGGTCTTGATTCTTGATTTTAATCTTTCTTTCTCTCTTCTCAGAACACCAGTCTCCAGTAATATCCTATATTCATTTGTCACGTTGCCTATGATTTAGTCCCACATTATTTTTGACAATCTGCCATGGACTTTAAATACTCAGTATAATATTACAAAATAATATTGCAGACATTTTTTAATCTTTAGAAGCACCAAAAAAAAAAGCTGCTATTTTCACTGACACATCAGGACTCACTTTGTGGCTCAATTCCAACATTTAAAGATACATACTTAGGAATAAGAAGGGGAAAAAAAAAAAAAAAAGGCACGAGGGCAGAGGGTGTTCCTGTTCAAGAAAAGTACAATATATTCTCTTGAAGGGGACATGTGAGAAGCAGCCAGTCAGCTGAAGGTCTGCTCTGAAGTCTGAGCTCAGCAGGGTAGCTGTGGGAAGAATGAACCTCCTGAGTGCCTCCATCACGCTGCCCGGTCCCTGGCATCCACTGGCACCGCCGGGTCCTCTCCACAACGGCAGCAGCCCTCGAGAGCGCCTGCCGTGCTGCACTGCCATGCTGGCAGCAGACAAAACAACAGATGCAGAAGACCTGGCCACTTCAGGAAAAGTCCTCTGATGCATTCTTAACTGGAGCAGCCACTGAATCTTGTATACGTGCACACACAAAGCATGCTGGTGATTTAGTGAGACTGAAATTCTTCTAATCTGACAAAGTTTCCCCCTCCTTCCAACCCAGTTTTGTCTTCACTGTTCTAAAAATAACTCCCATTCACATTCTAAAAGTCAGATGTTCCTCTCTGCACTGTATCTGGCTGAGATGGATCCTTCTCATAAGAGTACAGAAAAGTAAAGGTGAATAAAAAGTATTTATAAATAGCAAACAAATGCTGAAACTAAATCCTGTGGGCATTCTAATGCCGATCAAAACAACTGCAATGACTACTCTTCTTGTAATCTTCAAGCATATAATTAAATACAGATGACTGATTCACTATCTGAACCAAATAGGAAAAAACCCCAAGAAATCCCCTTTCCTTGAAAAAGGCATACCAAATACACAGGACAAACAAAACTATGAGGAGGGGAGCCCCCCAAAACTTAGTACTAAATTAATAATAAAATACAATACATACAAATGAACATAACTACATTCTAATTACACTATAAAATTATCATTGCTTCTTCATGCATTTTCCAAGCAAATAATTAGAAACACTTTATTTAAATAATACCTTATACAAAGTTAAACCTGAAAAGAATGCCATCAAAAGTTTTAAGAAAAGGACAAAAAGAAGCCACTCAGCAACAAATGGTTCTAATATCCAAAGACAGGTCATTTCAAGAATAAATTCATATTAGCAGGCAAGCCTATGCACAGGAACATGTTTAAAGAAACAATTCAAAAGATTTATCATACAGTCTTCTGTCACTAAAGTAATTACAAGTGATTAAACCATTTGGTGGACAAATGGTGTACAGTGGGGATTTGTGGGGAAGTGCTGGAGGATTTTGTAATAATTTTGTTTAGGTTTGACTTATTTTTTAATTAGAAAAAGACTCTAATGCCATCAATCTCAAAGTGGATAGGTAAAAAAAAAAAAAAAAAAAAAAAAAAAAAAAAAAAAAAAAAAAAGAAAGAGATGAAAACCTATAGAAACATCTCTCCAGATGAAGTTTCATCTGAATTTGAAGATAATGCTACTATTTCAATGTGTGAAACTCTATTACAAGGCATTTGCTGCAATTTTACCAGCTAGGAATTTAACCAAGTATGATCAGTACTAAAAGTGTATCAATATGTTTATTTTACACTTCATAGTTGGGGCTTTTTTTAAGATGTCTATTATCAGAGTAACTGAATACTAACCATGTTTAAATTCAAGGTGAGTTTTGCTATGCTTTCTAGTTGAAAAAAACACCCATTAAACTTACACAAGTGAATAAATCAATTAAGTAAAACCCAAGTCAAGAAGACTAATCTCCAAAGTGGCTCAGACTGCATTAAAAGGTTATGACCATCACAGTAAGATGAAGTTCAATAAAAAAGATTCACATTCCAGATGAAGAGAAAAAAAACCTCAACCAAACAACAACTCCCCTAAATTAACAGCATTTGTTAGTTGGTAACTGTTATTAATGTAATAACTTTTTAGCATAAGTTTCCCTGAAGCAGAGGATAAAAGCTTAGAGTGTTCTGGAATGCCTCAGCAATGTATAATGTACCAAAGACAGTTTGAGGGAGGACTCTGAAATTAAACTGAAAACTCTGAAATAAGGTTTGTGTTCAGTGCAAATCCACTGCAGAGAAAGTACAGCAACAGAGTGCTGACTTGTGCTGTGATGACAGATGTCCTCGTGCTGAGCCACCTAGAACACCTTCAGGTAGGGTAACTTCAGTTTGCTAAATTACTGCAAACATTTTTGGAAGACAAATTAAGGTGACCAACCCAACTGGCAATATGTGCAGGCAATTTTCCCATGGAGAAAAAACAGTAGAGAAACAAAAGCACAAATTTAATTTGGTGGTCTCACTCAAAAGCAGCAGAAAAATAAATACTCATTATACTATCTCTCCCCTGTCCAGTCAAGGACACAGATAAGGAATTGGCTGGCTGGATGCAGTCAAGGACACAGATAAGGAATTGGCTGGCTGGATGCAGCCAGAGAGTTGTGGCTGCACATTCCAGTTGGATGTTGGTGATGAGTGGTGTTCCTCAGGGCTGTCCTGAGTCCAGTGCACTTTAATACCTTTATCAATGACATAGTGAGATTGAGTGCATCTCAGCAAGTTTACAGCTGACATGAAGCTGAGTGGTACAGCTGACACAACAGAAAGACAAGATGGCATCCAGAGGGACCTGGAAAACTTGAGGAGTGGGCCCATGAGAACCTCATGAAGATGAACAAATCCAAGCGCAGCACCTTGCACCAGGGCAAACCCAGGCATGAATACAGGACTGTGAGAAGAAGTCACTGAGAGCAGCCCTGCTGAGAAGGACTTGGGGGTTGCTGTGGATGAACAGCAGGACATGAGCCAACAGTGTGCACTCAGGAACACTGGGCTGCAGAAAAAGCAGCCCAGCCAGCAGCTGGAGGGAGGGGATTCTGCCACTCTCATCTGCCCTCATGAGACTCCAGCTGTGGAGCTGTGTCCAGGTCTGGGGTCCTCAGCACAAGAGAAACATCAACACATTAGAGCAGGTATGGAGGAGGCCACACGCAAAGATGGCCAGAGGGCTGGAGCACGTTTCCTACAGACAAGCTGAGAGAACTGAGAGCAATTTTCCAGCTTTGAAAAGACCCTGGGGAGAGGGGGTTGGAACGAGACAATCACTGAGGTCCCTTTCAACCCAAGCCCTTTGTGATGCTCTGACAGGGAAAGTAAACAGAGTGACTCTGGTGACAGTGGACAGCCAAGGTCAACCCCTCACAGATTCCTAATTGTAAAGACATAATCATGATGACCTCTTTTCCTCTCTGGTTTATTTCAACTGTTAGTTGCATTTTTAGGTCTTGTCTTTAATTAGATGTTAAGCTCTTTGAGGAGGAAACTTTCTCCTATGTTGAAGGTCTCTGATGGTGTTATAAAAAAAGCTAAGATTTAATGTTTGAAACCATGCTATGGCAATGATTCTTTGCATGAACAGCACTGCTGTGGTAAAATATCTTAAGGTTAAGTCTTGAGATAAGACAAAGTCTTACCAGAAAACTCAAGAAAAAACTTCAAAAAAACTAGGAGGCAATTTGAGTCATTTCTGGAAACAGTTTATGGAGTGATTTTATGATGGTATTAATTTTTTTTTTAATAATAAACAATGTTGTTTCAATGCCAGCTTCCAAATTCAATTAAAAATAAATTAAGTAATAGTTCCTCTTCTGATTTCAGCCTAGTGGTTTCCATTTCACAGTTTAAAAAAAAAGAAATATTTTAAATCTCACATAACACAAAAACTATCCTCATGTAAGTATAAACATTCAGACTAACTATCTTAACACAAATGCAGTCTGTACTTGGTCTATACATTCATCAACCACCATCAATACACTGGTAAAACATTCATATCCAATGAACTTTGCTTAACTAGTATTTTTGTGCACAATATTAATGTGACAAAAATGTCTCCAAAGTAAATACAGGAGTTTACTACTGAAGGCTATTGCAAAAAAAAAAAAAAAAAGTTATAGTCACTACAATCTAAAAAGAAGAATAATCCAGATTAGAAGTTTAGGTATCAATGGGAAAATATTTAGACATAAATAGGAAATGGCAGATACATGGCCTTTCTCCCACAGAGAAAGACAAGCCAAGCAGAGTGTCTCCTGCTATGCTGACAGCTTCTTGCATGAGAGATTCCCATGACAGCAAAAGCATGTCTGGATATGTAAGTGACCCAAAAGAGGACCTGAAAAACAGGTCCTGAGAAAAAAGAGATGCATCTAAACAGTAAATAATGTTGGCAGACCTACCAAAAGGTAATAAAAAACCTCATAATCCTGATTTTCATCCTTCATGAGTTTTTCTATCCTTTGAGTCTTCCAAGTTTAATTACGGAGTGTGGAGGGTGGGAGGAGGAGAAGGGAAAATAGAGGGAAGGAAATGCTCATGACAAAGGGCAAGAAGGGTGGGTGAGGGAGGAAGAGAAGAGAAACTACTCCAGGGAGTCACAAGAGAAGACAGCAAAAAGGCTGGCATATGGAGAAGATCTGAAATTAAAGAAGAAAACAAAATTCTAAGGACAAGATGCTTCAGGCATGAGCAAAGAGTTCATCATGATATTTGAGATTTATATTAGTTTATAAAAAAATACAGACTTGCAGCATCCAAAAGTCAATATTTGCATAACTGACTTTCTTGTTTCTTATATATCTAGTTACTTCTTGTACAAACAGGCTTCTAGTATTCAGGAAAATGAAAGGAACTTGGGAGATATGCATGCAGAATTACACCCATAAAAATACAGCCACTTATTTCCTGCAAAAGAAAAGTAAAAACTACTAAAAAAATAAGGGCTGGCAACAACATAGGGCATACCATGTCTCAGAGGGTTAAACAGAACTTCCCAAAGTTCAGTTATACCTCCTGCCAAAGGCTCCTAGGGAGATGCTGAAGTGACAGACCCTAAATCAAAGATGTAACAGCTGTCTTTTGCTTGCAATAAGCTGTACAGAACCATACACATATATTGACAGGCTTAAATATTAGCCATCAAGGAACTAGAAGGATGCACATCAAGACATTTCCTCGCCCAGCACAGGCAGCAATCCCAGAGCAGCAGCACACTGACCCCAGGCCTAACCCACCACACCCAACCAAAGCAGCCACCGCTCAGCAGGCAGGGAGACAACATGCAAGATCACTACAGTTTTAACTGCACTATATTATTTCTTTCCACTAATATTCTCTTTATGCCTTTCTAATATTAGAAGAATAATCTCCACCTTCCTTTGGAATCCAGATAAAATGGCTGATATGCTATTAGCTCAGACAAAAAGTCAGAAATAATTCTTGCAATCTCCTTTGGATTATACCACTTCATTGCTGAGGCTACATACTAAACCAATTTAAATGTAAGTTTAATATTTACACCTTTTTGCGGTGCTAGATAGGCATTTTATGTTCCCCTCCACTAATATGTCAAAAAGACCAACCAAACACAACCTACCAAAACACTGATTTACAGAGCTGAATACCTATTTCTGCAGAAATTTTTCTAATACATAGGAATCATACCCCCAGCCACAATGCAGAGAGCTAAAAGACAATCAAGTAATGTAGAGTCTCCATCCTGAGCTGCAATTTAAAATATGGATGTTATATGAATATCACAGTCTATTTGTATCAATTTTTCAAAATACTTTATAGTTTAGAATAACTATTTCTCTGCTTGCATGCCCAGATATTAAAAAAAAAACCCTTTCAAAATAATTTGCACAACATTTTGCAACGAAGTGCAGCTCCAGTACTTTTTCCCACTGCAAGGTATTTACTAGACTGCAGTAATTCTCTTAACACTTTTAAAGCTTGAAACACACCTTCTGTTGAATGCTATGAGTCAGTTTTAATGACAGTGTTATGTTCTATTGCTCTGTAGCTTATGCAAGGGGAAGAATTTGCATTAAGTACCCAACTTTAGAAGCCACCTTCTCTTTTCTTTTGTTAATACTGAATAAAGGTAAAAAAAGGCTATATTCTCTGCCTGCTTCCTTATTGTTTTAAAAGAATAAATCTAGTTAGCTGCCTGTAATGTAAAATGGACATAAAATTTTTATTGTCACTCTGTAAATGGGGGGGAGGGGAGAAGATCATGAGGGGTGTGTTGTTATTGTTGTGCTTGTTTGTGGTTTTTTCCAGAAAGTCAGAATACAGAAAAAAAAGAGTAACTGTCTTCTAATTTAGTAAAATTTCAGAACTTTAAACTACTTTTTCAGCACAAAAAACAGTTAATCTCAGAAGAAGCAGAATAGGACAGTCTAAAATGCTAATTCAAGGCAGGGAGAAAAAAAAAAAGAGGGAGCAAAAAGACTTACTGCTATCATTAGGGTGGGGGTGTGCAATACCTTTGTCTACAAGAATTTCAACAAGAAAAAGTTGTAACACAACATGTCTTTCCACTATGGGTCTTTTAGTCCAGACAATGGTCCAGTTTTATTATGCTTTTCTTTCATTTGCTTTGTCCTCTCATTTAAAATTCCCCAATTCCTCACCATCCCCAGCACAGTACCTCATACTTATGTTGGGGTATTTTGGGGAAGTTCTTTCGGGTTTTTCAAATAAAACTACACTTCACTTAGCTCAACAAAATGAGGGTTTGACTGATTTTGCCAGAGATAAGACTGGCAAATTTTTAACTGGTTCTCATGCAAACTGCTGCCCAAAATTCCTTGCAAATACCCTTGCTACATAGACATACAAGGTCAAACATTTTTTTCTTATCTCTGCAGATAATATATACACACACAGAGAGAAATGTACATATGCGTGCACCTACTTCTAATGACAGGGGACAAAGTCCTTCTTCCAGTAAATTTAATTTCTTAGAACTTCAACTAAATGACCACCTTTCTTGCCATTATTGAAAGTAATTGCTAATTAAATGGATTACCTCTTCTACTCTTTCTACTTTCTAGAAAGTACTTTCTACATAAGCCAAAAGCTTCATCGAAATAGTAACTTACTCTCTTTTTAGCACCTTTAAACAGATCCTAGATTACCAAGCAAAAAAAAAGTCAATTTATTTCATATTTTTAGTCTAAGTTCAGAAGGTAAACTCTACAAAAATGAAGAAATGGTCTGACGGACATCTTCTTCCATGGTTGGAAGATTCTGTATAAAAGGCTATGCTATTACAGTAATAAGTGACATTTTTGCTATGCAGAAAAAGTATCAAGAAAACCAGATTTCTCATACACCAGTGAACTGGAAGACTGATACAGACCACTGCTTTCTGAAAGCTCTACATAGAAAACACTTGAAAAATAAAGCAACTCTTTGGACTGAAGAAATTATACACTTTACAAACCTGTAGAGACAGCAGCTCATGAATTAACAAAGGATCATCACCCACATGAGGGTAAAACAGATACGTGGATCACGCTTTGCCCAGCATACTGGAGAACAATATTCACTTTTATGAAACAACTGTAAGGAAAATGTCAACTGTCTCCAGCACTAAAAGAGTCAATTTCTCAAAATAGGTCTGTCATTATTGCCATGAGATGTGAACACAAATTATACAGCCATTTCTGTTAATTTGCAAGTAAAACCAGAGAAGCAAAATCTAATACCATTCTGATCTTGTTTGGGGGTGTGAGGAGGAGGTATCAGCCCTTTTCTTTTACTTATGTAAAAGTAAGCCTTCTTTTTTTTTTTCTCCTCTTAGAAGAACTTCTTCTTATAGTACTTGAATCTGCTCCAATAACAAGCTCTCAATTCATTTCAGAAATATATTCTAGCTCTTGAAGTTCAATTAATTGGGGGGAAGGAGGGAGGAATCCATCAGCACATTTTCCAACTATTAGAAACTTGTTTCTTGGCAAGCTGAGAACTTGGGCAATTGAGAACTTAAGTAATTTCGTACCCTTAGCTCTGGTGGCAGTGAAATGCAATGGTCTTACTTCTAGTTCATCCTCTAAGCAGCAGCAGCAGCAGCAGCTAACACCAGAAATAGAACATGGAATGTGGTTAACTTAAGGCACTTTGAAAGTCTTCTCAGCACACATTAAAACATCAAGCAAGATAAAGGTTAATGAAATATGCACAGATATTCACACTGCAAACAAAAGCAACTATTTTAAGCCTGAAGAAAGTGTTGATGCACTTCCTCTAAGTAAGACTACGTTAATTTATGTTCAGTGTATAGTTTTATTAATAATTAAAAACCATAATGTCAAATGCCATTATTAGGAAGACAAATACATTTGCACCAAAAACCTGAATCAATGAGATATTGCAATACTTGATTCCAAAAGCAGAAGTAAAGGATTTCTTATCTCCATACAGTTTTTAAATGCAGCATGCCATCAAAAATAGTTTGCATCCTCTTCTTTCATGAGAAAAAGGGAAATCCCCTCCAAGACATAGTACGCAAGCAAGTTCACCTCAAAGATTTTTGAAAACTTGTATCTACTTGAGGAAAATACTGTAATTAATGTTTAGTAAAAAGAAGGCATATTATTTAACCCCATCTGAAGTATCCAATTAAAGTGAGAAAACATTAAAACTTTCGGAGTTCAAGAATACAGGCAATCTGAGGTTTAAGCATACCAAACACTTACTTTACTTGTAACAGAGGCACTGCCAAGTGCCCGCTAAGCAAATGTAATTCATACAAAAACCCAGGGCTAATTTAGTCTGTGTCCTTTTAGCAGTTCTCTGCCCAATTTAAATTTATCCTGCTTAGTTTATATAAATTGTTTGGACACTGAATGTGCCAGCTTGAATTTGGCGAGGAAAACATGCTTTTACTATGTTGAGTCTGATTTATTTTCATTTCTATCTAATTACTTAAAAATAAGTGTTGTGATGGGAGATTTATGCTAAACTAAAAATCAAGACTTTCACCAGTAACATTTGTACCACATTTAAAGGAAGGAAGAGCATTTTTTAGAAGTCTACTGCCATGAGATGTCAAGTAGAAACTTGTACTAGTACTGAAACAATTATAATAAATATATTATGCTTTACAGTAAGATAATGTAAACTACTTAGCAAAAGTGTACAAACCAAAGCCACCACAATACAAAGCATCAGCCTCTGGTGGTGGGTTCCATTCAATTCACAGGCATACAACTACAGAATTCCCTATCCTCAGTACAGTAAGAATCCCAGCATCTGCTCCCTACCGAAGTACAATTCTATAACAAAGAACTATTACAACAGAAGGAAAACAAAAAAATCCCACAACAACAAACAACAAAAAACCCAACAAAACCAAACACACACACAAAAACCAAACGAAAACCAACCAACCAAAAACGTCCAAGACTACTTCAGTTTTTCTTCTGGATATAATCCAAATCCGTTTTTGAGGTGATAAAAAAAATTCACCCGAAAAAGATCTTTGCACAATGAGTGTCACATAGTCTGCACATAAGTCAGCAAGAGACCACTGAGGATTGCCAGCAAAAGACCACTGACAAGCAAAGGACTGTTGGGTCACTAGAGGCTCTGATATTTATTAAATTCCACACAAAATGAAGCCAAAACCTTGACAAGCCTTCAGTTAACAACAACCAATTAACTTTCACATAGCAACTCAAGACAACAGGAAATAAGAACACAAGGCTCTAGTGCTCTGCATTGCCTTCCCAGGGTCTCAGTCCCATGTCCTACTAGGTGTAAAACCTCTGTTTTTCCCTGCCTGGAAATCAAACCAGCTTCCAAAATCCAGCTCAGAGAAGCCATACAATCTTAATAATCCCACCAGGAATTTACCTTAAAAGAGAAATATAAACAGAAGTTTTAGGTAGTGGGAGTACAACAGTGGTAGTCTTACAGCACCTTTAGTGATACTGTCCAATCTGGCTCACATCGTCCTTACACAACAGATAATCCATCATTTCAGTAAAACAGCAATGCATGTTTTCCCCATCATGTATATTTTTAAACACACACGTACATATTTATAAAAAAATATATACTCTATAGTATACACTATGTAATATAGTAAAGTAGTAAGAAAACATAAAATGAGAAAAAAGGTAAAGAAACATTTGTCTTTGAGAATGTCTCAAGGGCAGACCTAAAACCACGCCCAGACCGTGAAAAAAACCTGGTTTCCAGAAGTGAGCATCAGAGCTGTAACAAGGAGGTACACTACATTAGAACTACAGAAGGCATGTGGCTGAAAGGGAGTAAGAAGAAGAGCAGAGCCTGCTCTGCTCCAGTTCAAAATAGGACAAAAAGTCATTCAATCAGACTACTCAGGACTCAGACTATAATCCTTAGAATGTTTGTGGAGCATTTTGAACAAGACAAAAAACAACATGATGACAGACGTGCTTTGACTGCAGTATCCAGAGGAAAAAAAAAACCAAAAAGAAGCAAACAACAACAACAACAAACTATCACATTTGCAGCACAAATTAGCAATGTCAAAGAAAACAATTCACACAAAAGTAAACCTAATCAACAAATTTAGGAATGCAAGGATGAGCAGATAAAAAATCAACAGTCTCAAGGGAGCTTCTGTACTGAACACTATTCACTCACATTTAAAACTAAGCATATTCAACTACCCAAAGTTTGCTACTTTTTGCTGGTTGGATTTTTTTAATTGCTGGCACTGCCTCCCAATATCAAACAAACCTGCTATAATATGCCTATATTAAAAAAAAAAAAAGAAGTTTACAAATGTACTTCCAAGTTTCATTCCATTTCATCCTCTTAACTGCTTGTCTAATGGCACACAATTAGTTTTGAAAAATCTCTAAAGGAAAATCAAGAGTTTTTTCTCTGCAATGAACTGGAGTCTCATCTATTTTCTTCAGTGTCATGCTGGCTCATTAGCTTCTTTTTTTGCACTCAGGTAAGACCTCAGTAGTCAGCTGGGAACCTCCTGAAATCTGCAAATCAAGATACAGAAATTACCATTCTAAAAGCCCTGTGCTTTCTTAGTTTCTCCTGTTTAAATGAGGTCAGTACACAAAAAAACATGTTCTAGAAAGAGAAGCTAGGGTCCAGGTGAGCTGAATAATCAAAAAAAGATCAATAGAGATTGTGAGATGCTTTTTCAGGTGTTCCCCCATTACTAGCAAGACTTCCTAAGAACTTGTAGCTCAATCCATCTGAACAACCCACAACAGATACGGAAATTCTGCATGCCATATAAAGCCTGTGCTTTCTACAGGCCCAAGAAAAATAATCTGCCTTCAAGTATTTTCATGTTCTGTCAAAAAGGAAAAAAAAAATAAAAAGGATTATGCTCTAAAATAACTTTATCACTAGCCAGAACGACAACGGGGGACTACAGAGAGCCTACAGTCAACTAAATTCATAGGTACACTAAGCAAAAGGCAATGACAAAGTTTCATTACAAGAGAACAGATGATATTTTGCAAGACATATGGTATTTATTTTTATGCATTAGTCATACAATAATACTACAAGCCTAATTTTTATTTAAAATAGCACAGTATTTTATGTTGAGGTGTATTGCTGCTATTAATTTTGTACAGTTTACCATTTATTCTTGCAGTTACAAAATGACTGATTGCAATTTTCAAATAATGAACATACTATACACAGAACGGAGCATTCAGTATACATACAGGTGTGTAGAGCACCATTTAAAAAAAGAACAAGGCTTGACAAAAACTACTACTGAACTCAGAGAAGAAAAAAAATCCAAATGCAAGCATATGCCAATTTTTGAGTATCTCTTATCTTTTCAATCAAATCTCCCAAAAATCTCATTATACATGAAATAGCAAGAAATAACTAGCTTTGGATTGCTGCAATGACTGTCAGGTCAGTGCAGTGTAGGCAAAAAGGTACTCAATAATATCAGCAAAAGACTCCATCTGAACTGTAATATATCCTTGTTGATTTCATCTAAGAGAAAAGTGTTCCAAGACCCTACAGTTTTTAATATTTCATTTTTTAATATGAGGAAATGTCATAGAATTCATCCCCTTTCTCAGTTTATGCAGGTTTTGACTGAAATCTACATATTATTATTGCAGTAATTTAAAGTACATTTATTTATTAATTAAAATTAAAATTAACTCTCAAGTTAATTCAACAGATTCTTTGGGTGTGGGTGTTTCAGTATTATCTATGCAAATTTTCTGTAAGTTTTTCATGTCTTAACCTTTCATGTCCTCCTCTTTCTCTAACACATTTTCCAGTCAAAGTTCTTCAGGGCTCTACTTCATGAAAATTTCCATGTAGAACCAAAAATAACAATGGGAAAAAGATTATCTAGTCCTTAAAGGAAAAATAAAAATAAATGCCCTCCTAAAAAGCCTTTATCCCAAACCAAGGCAGAAAATCTAATAATTTTTGAACCTTGCAGACACAGATAACAGAGTTTGTTGGTTTGTGAAAGTAGCTCTTGCAGGGGTCAGCCCACTCAAGAGAGATGACAACAGGACTTGGCTGAGGCCTCACCGTAAAGAAATGGTCTCTATCATGATAGGCCCAGCATGTGTTTAAAGAGTAAAAACACCCTAATACTATTTTATGGCATTTAAACATGCATTTGTTATTATCCTTACTGTTACAGAAGCCTGGGAAGTACACTACAAACTTTGCATTCACAGAACGCCATTGAATAGAAAATCAAGATTAACAAAAATAAGTGTCCACAAATATTTGCGAGAATACAATAATAATGTTTGAAGATACATCCAGATGCTCAATTCTAGGTGCTCCTGATCCAGATAATATATCTGCATATCCAAGTATCCAGAGCCAATAAAATCCTATTTCTACCACTTCTACTAGTCCAGGGTCAAAAACCAGTTCTAGTTTAAAAGTTCTTACACAATTCTATTTTGTTTACATACAACTTTTTTTTTTTTAAGAAATCCCCACACACTTATTTAGCTTTTTTTCTTTGAAATTAAATACTACCTGCAAAAACCTTTGCAGTAAAAGGTTTTACCTTTTTACCTAATACATTCTCAGTCCACAAAATTTTACACAATGAGGATGGAGAGCAGAGATTTTTTTCTTTTTCCAAAAAAACCTCTGCTCTCCCTTTAGGCCACCATCACAGCAGGCTCAAGGGGACACTCCAGAGTAGGTTTGCCATCCGGAATCCAGGTTGCCAAATTATTGATGCTCTTTCAAACAATGACTCCAAGCAAAGAAAATAAACCTTTTACAGAATCCCGCCACTGTTTTCTCTTGCTAGATGACAATTCCAGCCTCATGCCAGCAAAGGCAATTCACAGATCAAGCTACCTAGAATATATGGATTCTCACACATTTCCTCTTACCCTAGCCTAAGTTAACATTTTAAGATTTCACTACAAAATTCAAGATTGTCTTCACACTCTGTATGTCACAGAGGTGACTAAGTCTGTCCTGTATCACTAACAGATTAGCAGCATGACAAATTTTTTTTTCAGAGCACAGCAATCGCAATGGTAAAAGTTTTACCTGTTGTGTAAACAAAAAGAAAAATTCACTGCTTGTGTTCCAATGCAACAGTGATTAGCTTGAACAAAGATTGAGAAACACAGAAGCTCCTTTAAAAAGCAGTAAATTAACTTAGTTTTTTAACAGCTGCAAATGTGTTTGCCATGTCATGGACTTAAATCTGGGTATATCATTACCCTGAACTGTTTCAATGCCTACAGATACTAAATATAGATCATTAAGTTACAGTGATGAGGGAACTGGAACAAGCAAAAAGAAAGCATAAAAACTGATCAGCATCCCCACAAAAATATACGATATATGTCTACAATGTCACTATCCATCCCTCCCTTCCTAGTGCAAAGGACAACATTATTCTGATACTTAAGGTAGAATATTCCTATGTTAAGTTCAATATTTAAGACGTGTAGGATGACATAAATACACTGAAGCATTATGAAACATCCTGAGAAAAGAAATATAACATTTTGTTTTCTTAAAAACCCTACAGCATTCAAAACTGTAGACAATTATCTTTTCTTTATTTAACCATATCAAAGATCTGTATTGGAACCACCATTCATTCAGATTAAAAAAAAAATAATTAAACCAATCATAATAAGGTGCAGCCAAATTTCCTGAAAATCATCTAAGAAAAATTATATTATCTCTACTCTCCAACTAATTAACTATACCCCCTAATAAACTAAGAAAGTCATTACAAATACGCCAGATGCTTGGCCAGGAAGTTTCTGGAATTAAGTTCAAGAAGGTCCAGCACATGACAAGTCAATACATTTAATTATTTCCAAATGGAAATACACTTAAATCCCATAAAACATATGGTACCAAAAAAGCCTGTACAGCATGGAGAGATTCTTCTGTTATTCTTTTCTGGGTTCCCATCTTGATAATTTAAGCAGGATTTTCCAACCATGTACAACACTCATAGCCACAACCAGTTTCAAGAGGAATAAAAAACTGAAACACAAAATGAAATGCTGAAACTAAACTACCTATATAATAAGATACTAAACACTAAAATATATTTTAAACATTGTATGCACTCAGGTCACTCACCTTTCCAAGCAAAACACAAAGTCAGAGAGCTGTACCAAGCGCTTGTACCCTACAGTGATCAGGACACTCAGAACCTGTGAGAAAGCAAACAACTTTCCTATCAGCACTCAACCACTGCATATACCGTTTTCTTTTTGATTCTGTTCACACTGCAAAATTTATAATGCTCATTTAATAATCAGTTATTCCATATTTCATTTTTTAAACTCCTGTTTATTGTGGGCATGCAATCATGCGGTTTTTGAATTCATATGAGCAAATACAGGCCACAAATTAAGAAGACTCAGGCACTCTACTTTTTTTTTCTCTTTTATTCTACTTCAACACAGGAATATTTTTAGCAATTTGACTAAGTGGGCACATTCATACACCTCTGTGTAGGTTCTCCAGGTGGAGTGTATGGACTGGAGGAGCAAACAAACTCATTCTGCACAATGCCTATAGAAAGTTCACAAGCCAGTCAGAACCCCTGACTGCCCCAGACCTACCACTGTCATTCAAACATTGCTCCCACTGAAAGAGCTTCCACAAGAAGTTTTTCAGTAGCGCCCAGCAGCAGGACCAGAGGCAATGGCCTCAAGCTGGAAAACACAAGGCTCCCTCTGAACACCAGGAAACCATTGCTAAGGTGACTGAGCCCTAGCACAGGCTTCTCCACAGAGGTGGCAGAGTGTCCACCCTTGAGGATACCCAAAAGTCATGGATCTGAGCAACTGACGCTAGGTGTCCCTGCTGGAGCATGGGGGTTGGACTGGATCACCTGAAGAATCAACTTCCAACCTCAGCTACTCAGTGATTCTGTGATCACATCCCTAGAAAGGAATAAGAGACATAGCTTCCCACCAAGCCTCACAACAGAGGAAGAAGAAGAAACTCCCTTTCAAAAGCCTGGCATTAGAGCAGACTCCCTTTGCTCTCAGCTTTGGTCTCTTATATCCCCTTCTCAATAACTGATCTTTACCTTGTCCTCAAATACCATCTCTTCTTCCCCTTCCCACACCATTATCCTGTATCATAATATCAATCACTCTACTAAGTTAAATCAATTTCCTAGTGTCCTGAGGCTTTTCCTCTTTGGATCCTGGTAACTTCTAATTCCAAACAGCAATAATCACATTCAAAAAGGAATTTTTAATTTTTTTTAAGTGTATGAAACCTGGACAAGTTTTTATCAATACTTGTGAAATCTTGAGTGTAACCGTGAGAAGGTGACTCTTCCATCCCTTATTAGATATTCTAACAGAACTTTAAAAGAAAACTTGGATTTTTTTTTTTTTTTTAACTTCTAAAATATCTTCTTTCTCAACAACTAACTGCTTGGGCTGGAATCAAATAAGAGTCAGAATCAAACCACATGAAAATCCATAAAATAATTAGGCTGAGACAGTTATCCAGTATAGGGAGGGTGGAGGGGGAGAAAAAAAAAGTTCAGAGGCATTTGACAAATGTTATAAGCAAATTAAAAGTAGGATCCAAAGGGGAAGCTCTGGAAACCTTAATTATAGAGAGTTCCAGATTTGTGTACCAACAAAGCCCCAACCCACCAAATCCAAAAACATCTAAAGAGCTAGCAAGACCACATGTTTCAATTTATTCTTTTTGTCCTTGTTAAATAAACACCACTTAAAAAAAAAAAAGGCTTAGAAACTCCCATATATATATATATATATATATATATCAACATCTATTGTAAACCAATAAATCTCACTTTTTATATCCAGATCTGTATATATCACAGAATATGAGTATTGGTACAGTATTCAGTTCTCAAAATTACAAATTTCAAGCTGACAACCATGAAGGCATCGTTCCATTTAGAGCAGAGATCTGACACAAACAGAAAGGGATGGATTCAGTATGATATATAATGTGGAACTGGTGTCGCTCTTCCTTTCAATAACAAGTAAAACTGGCACTGCAAGATAAACAAAAGACTGCTTAAAATGTATATGCCTTGATCTTCAAACTAATTCTTTAAAAAAATTGAAAATGAGTCTAAGGATTGTAGACGGTGATCTTGAAAAAAAAAAAAAACCTAACTAAAAAACTCCACACCTTGCACAAATGCTGAACCAGGATCTAGGCTTCTTGTTTGGATTTTTCATTTGTGAGGTTTAGTTGTTTTGGGGTTTTTTGTTGGTTGGTTGGTTCTTTCCCTTTAAGTTCCTTAAAGTGTTGTCTGTCCAAAAGTTTAAGGCTGTACCAAGAAACCCATTTCAGTTACCCAAGCATTTCTTTCCTGCAAAAAACCACTTTTTCAGAAGTTTCACTAAGTGAAATAAAAGAAAGCAGATTAAATCAAAAGATCAGTTCATGCAATATCATGGATATACTAGACTTTTGCTAGTTGAATAAAGAAGAAAGATATGCAATCAAGAATTGATTGGTTGTTTCTAGTGCAACAGGAAAGACTGAAATAAAGGAGAATTGTAACCAAACAAAAGCCCAACAACAGAAAAAAAAATTGGAAAGATAATGAGCTGTAAAATGAAAAGCAATTAACCAAGGGAAGTGTTTCAAATCCTACATATGGGGTGGGGGAACCGCTCCCTTCTGAAGTAATGCAATTCATTAGGTATTGTATGGGTGTAATTTCTTTACCACAAAACTTAGATCAGCAAACTGACACAGACTTTAAACAGATGTGAATGTAATTTAAGAATGCCAGCTGCTTACTTGGTAGGACATTTTCAGGATTACCTGAAGGGAGAAGTTTCATTAATAAAATTGGTATTGGGATAAGCCCCCAGAAAACTCTAGCCTCTTATATCCACTTTTATCAGATTCTTGGGCTTTCTAAAACGTTTTACTTCATGGAGTTTTCTATTGTCACAAGAAAAATAAAACTACAGCTCAAGAAGAAACACTTAATATTGTTTTGTACTAAGCAGAGACTCAGCACCCCACCAGAACGTTCAAAACTCATTTCTGGGTGATGCTATGTTGCATAGCATGACCCTGAAAAACACTAACCAATTCTGTTTCATGGATTAACACTGCAGATTAATATTGATAATTGGATTTGTATATCTGCCAAGAAAATATGATTCAGTGTTCATCCACTATACTTATTTTTCTTAAGGTTGAGCATCACTCTGTATTAGCATGATCAGTAAGGGATCACATAAGAGTTTCTCTAGAGCAAATGAAGAAAGCAAAAGAAATACTTGCGACTGCATATTCTCCTAATAAAATTTAGAAATTCTGCTTTTAATTATGTAATTTAAACTTATCAGATTCAGAATTGGAACTACCTTTGTGTTCCTGTGAAAAGGGAAATGCTACACAACCATTTAAAGAATGGTACTTGGGACCAGCATCCTCAGCTGTTAAATATTGCTTAAATATAGATCATGGAACCTGTTTTGCAGCTTAGTTAAATTTAAACTTGAAATGTAAGCCTTGGAAAAACGAAAAAGATATTTGATCATCTACACCAGTTAAATACTGGCAATACTGTTTTTCATTATCCAGATTTCAGCAAAATCTTGAGTTATATTTGTATCTCAATCTGTACTGCACTGTTATCTCTCTTAGCTCCCCTCTCCTTGGGCCACTATAACTTGATAGACAAATCAATTTGCACCAGAGCACATAAGGAAACAGGCACTAAGGCTGCATTCCATCCGGGTATAAGTTTTTATAGAAGATTCTTCAGCACTCATATTTTTCTCTAAATAGCTTTATCGTGAAAAAGTATATAAAATTGAGAGATCCAAATAATCACCTATCTTCTTCAAAATAACTACAATTTTTTCCTTTCTGGCATGACACCTTTAAAACCCAGCATATAATAATAATCAATCACCTCAATGACTTCAGTAATGTAATTGCTAATTCTACAGGTCAAACTATAAACTTCACAGGGAAGACATTAAGGTCTTGTTAACTTGTATAGCATTCACTTTAAGAAAGCAAACCAAAGTTAAAAGGGCTTATGTTTCTACCACATGTGCTGAGCTTGTCTATACAGAGCAATAACAGTGAACTTTATGATAGATATTATTTCCTGCAGCAACTCTAGCACAGCCTCTCAAGTCTAGTTCATTGCTTCTATATATAGTAAGTACTTTTACTGCATTAAATCCCCTTCCATATGATCCAGTTCCATATATCTTTAAATTCTACTTGAGGGATTAAACAGCAGAGTATTGCCTGAATAAATGGCCATCTAAGCAGATTAAATCAATGCTGCAGTCAAAATAATATAAATTACTTCTTTCTGTACCAACAACAACTGATAAACAGATACTTGTACTACCCCACACTAATAATGATCACCTTAAATACACTGTAATTTGCAGAAACAGACATTATGCCTTGCATGTTAGCCTCAGTAATTACAAGCAAATTTCAGGGACAGCATAATCCAAGAGTTCTTGGACCAATTGCTACAGCAATAACAGGAGATAATAAAAAAATGTTCAACAGAATGTAAAGAATTTTTCTCATGTTCCCTTCATGCAACTTGGTTTGTGTGCACTTCAGATGTTCAAGAGAAATGGCCCAGGTCAACTGGTAAAAAAATGATTATTGAGAAACTCCACAATTCCAGCAATGGCTATAAAGTCCTGTGATAAAAATCATAATACTGGCAGAAGACTACAGAGATTTCCTAGTTACTTGGGCAAGCTCTACCAGCACCTGCAAACTAAGGACATTCCGTAAGTTCAAATAGGAGTAATCAAAAGTTAGCCCATTTCACACTGCTGGGATAACTCAGGGGCTACTGTGCTCCCTCCCCTTGCAGTCTTACCAACAGTAGAGTGGTACTGGCAAGACACAAAAAATCCTGACAGCTTCCAATTAATGAGAGTTCCCAAATTTCCCTTTTCTTCTAAGCTCATAAATTGGGAAAAGATATTTATTTCTTTAGTGTGCTTCACAACCCAACTGATCACCCTGGCAATCTCACAAAAAATAACACGGCTTGTTCATGACTAGAATCTTTAGCAACTCACATGTCTGAGATGAAAAACCAGCACAAAGTTTGCTGTCATGGACTCTCATTCACTTTCATCATCATGATTAAATCAGTAAGATTCTGATGTTCTTCTTTTCATTGTGTTAATTCAGAAGATTAATCCACGGAAATGGAAAATAAGCAGAAGATTACCAATGAATTAGAGAGGAACTGCTTAAGAGATAATTAACCAACTGCAGGCTGAACAATGCATTCATGAGACTGAAAAGGATATGGTACTGTGTTTGATCAGATTAGGAACTGCTGAGCAACATCTGTGAACTTCACTCAAGGCTGAGGGAGAAAAAAACCACTTGAATTCTCCTCAGTTATCCAAAGTACTTGCAAAATCCAAGCAAAATTAGCAGGGTTCAGCACAAGTAGTAGAACAGAAATTTTCTTTTCCTTCAAATTTGAAAACCAAATGAAGCATAGCAACCAGTTCAGTGATGTATAGATGCAGATAACTTTTCAAGGTTATTTGAAGAAAGTTATGGGATTTTGTGAAATATTCATATACACAAATATCTTGAACTTTCACTTTTAAAAACAGCTTTACTCAGTAAAGATCTAAAACATAATAATGAGATTTTTAAAAAAAATTGGTATAAGGATCAAAATAGTCAAAGTTTTTGAATCAAAAACCTGAGAGGCAGTATGTATTGAGACTGCACAAGCCCTCAGCTCGGGATGTGCAACAGCAGCTCCAGGAATGCTGTAGTGTTCAAGGTGGTCTCATGAGTCAGCAGGAATTGTGACTTTCCAATACCCTACGCTAGGGTGTCAAGGACTTCAGACAGGTGACCAGACAGGGATCTTCTCAGTGTTTAAGTGTCTCACACGAGGGTGTGAAGAAGATCAACTCAGATTCTTCTTGGAGGTGTCCCTGAAAGGACAAGCAGAAGTGGGCATGAACTGGCACAAGGGAGGGTCTGTCTAAGGCAGCGCTGCGGCGCTGAGGAGGGCTCTGAACCGGGGCAGGCTGCTCCAGGGGCTGCAGCCTCACGTCAGCGATACTCAAAACACGATTAGAACGTGGTCCTTGGGCAATCCGCTCAGTGTGGCCCTGTTGGAGGGGGGTTGGCTTTCCAGAGGGTCCTTCCAGCCTCAGCTACTCTGTGATTCTTTGACACCTTTGGAGTTACCTCAAACTACAGGGCACGATGTGACTGAGGGTATTACGCAACACAGGAAGCAACTGCCCAAACTCAAAAGAAGAGCGCAAACTTTTATTATCCCTTGCTTGTTCTGTAATGTCCATGTTTAATGCCTACATTTTCATTTGCCACAATCCTCTTTAGCCCTGAGATATTCCTTTGCTCCTGCCCACACTTCAAGGCAGCTAGTTAGCCATACATAGTCCCTTCAGATGTGCCTGAACTAAAAGAGTTCTTAAACTTTGTATTGCTAATCATGGCTCAGATGCCTGTTTTGCAAAATGTGAATTGTGTGTTCTCTCTTTCAATGCAGAATGAAGTGTTTCCTGAATTTTCAGATGTCTTTATAGCTCTCTAACAAAAAAATTTAAAAGAAAAAAAAAAATCTAACTTTGCTTCTTTATTCCCCAGACCTGCTACAATAAATTAACAATTTGTTATGTCATGTTATGTCAAAGCACTTACTTTAGCAAGCAGAAATACAAAAATGTCTGAGAATTCAAGGGATAGATCAGCAATTTCAGCTTTTGTTTAGAAACAGTTTCCATGACCCAACACCAAAGCACTAATTATACTAAAGCAATAGGCTATTCACTTAAAATCCCCATCAGAGGCCCCAGAAATGAAATTATTTTACCAGGCTAACTTTCTTTATTGTAAAAAGCAATATGAGTTGTACCATCTGTCTTTGGGACAATGAAATGAAACAGAGGTACAAGATGAACTTTAACTGCCCATGAAGAAGTTGCATATAGCCTGAAACTACTCAAGACATTCTAGGTTACCTGTGTTTGTCTCACCACTGGATTTTGTGGTTTCATTTGTAGAGCAAATGATTTATTAGCTGCTTATCCTCTACTTCATATTACAAAAAACCCTGTCAAATCTAAAAGCCAAGACAGAACACTGTGGAGTATAACTAAGAGAATACAGTGATATAATGCAACAAAATCTCAGACCTACAAGCAGGAAAATCATCACACCTAGAACCGAGCATAAAAATGCATCACTGACCCAGGTTCTCCAAAGGATTTTAGTCTTAATTTGCTGTGGAGATGCAGAATGGATGGAGAAAGGTTTACCACTTAGAACACCAAAGAAGAGAAAAGGTTTCAATGAGAAGTTACTGAAAAGGACTAGACTATGCATTTCCAATCCCACAGGAACAGGTTTGAGACTTTTCACTGCTTGCTTAACTCTACCCATACTTATGATTTCTCTGGAGTATACAAGTATACTAAGCAATAGTTGTTCAAATCAGAAAGGATGGTCTCCTATAACAAAGGAGGAAAGATTGGATTCCGTTCTCCCTCCTACTCACCACACTGGATAAGATGATACTTCAGGGAAAACTCTTTGCTTACAAGGTCCTTCTAATAGCCTTCTCCCATTTCAGCACACAGGGACAGGCATCCCTGGCACAGTAAAAAACACAGCCCTAAGAAAACTAATTTTTTAAACTCTGTTTCAAAACTGATACCTGCACTACTTACCTTTTACAATTAGACTGACAAGGTACAGTTCAAAGGCTACCTAATTACATCCACATATCAAAGAACTGCTCAACAGCTTTTCCTCACATACCAACACTTGGGGAGGAAAAAGCCCTAGCACAAGCATGCCCATTTGTAGGTATCATGTGTTAATTATAACATTTAATATTACATCAAATAAAACAATATAAATCATGGGAGAGTGGTAATATCTGCAATCCTTTCCCCAGGTACATAATTGAATATAACTGGCATTGAAACAATTGCCTCTGACCTGCTTACAGTTCTTCCATCATGATGATTTAATTAATCATAATGATTTTTTTTTAACATTCTCTCTTTCTCAGTGTTCCTGAGGTTTTCAAGAGCCGCAAATTTCCCCACTGTGTTCAAAAAAATGTGAACTATTTAAGGCATCTGCTAGATGCTGACAGACAGGATGGTTTCCAATAATTATTTTAGTGCACCATGGTCCCAACACAAAAGCATGCTAGAGCAGGTAGAGGCAACAATAAAAACCTCTTCCCGTGATCATCTGCCAATCGTTTATGAATCTGTCCCAAAACACATTGCTTTAGTTCATGTTATAAATGCAGTATGCTAAAGACTCATTTAAGAGTAAAATAACTTCAATTAGGGAATTCCTTATCTAAAATTCCTTGAGGATTTTTTAAGGCAAATACACTATTCGCCATTAGAAAATGGAAAGTAAATTGCTATCACATTCAATCATTCAAACATTTGGGAGAGATGAGAACAAACACCCAAATCTTCCCACTTAAAACCATCATAAACTCAGTAATTCACGCAGTGAACAGCCAGGCATAAGACTCACAACCTAAGCAAAGGCTAACTTTAATACTTCCAAATATCTTAATAATAATAAAAAAAAGGCAAATGCCTATTTATTACCCACTTTCCAATGAATTAGCAGGGAAAGATACCATCACTCTTCCTCCTCTATTTGCTCCTAGCACTGGTTCTTCTACTTCCCTTGAGATTCAGCTTGTGCTCTGCACAAGTCAAGAAGTTTCCTCAAAGACACCAATGGAGATTCTAAATGAAGAAAGTAAAAACCCTAATCTGTGACACTAAAAAATGTACCTGCTAAATATGGAATCAGAGTAGGTATCAACACATCTAGGTTACCAAGCCCTTCTTCTAAAAATCCCTCCCTGACAAGAAAGAATACAGGCAGCGTCTTCAAATAAAGTATTATGCATTTTTCATTAACCTGGGATCTGTTCCTTTAAAAGAAGGGGTGGAGGCTGCATAGCTTTAGATGCTTATTTCTTTAAACCCAAAGTAAATCATTAATGCTAGTAAGACCTGAAGACCATAGGTATTTCAAATATTTGTGGCTTTGCTGACACAGGAGTCTATATTGTATTGTCATCTGCCTAAAAACCAGAGCTTTACTAATATTCAACCTTTCAAGAACAGTAAAAAAGTTACACATGATTTATCACAAATCTACCAAATCCAGCATGTGGTTTCTGTCAACAGCCAGGAGGTAGTAAGGAGTATAGCATAAGATCACTACAAGCAGAAAAGGACAAAGCTTAATATTCTCCCAAAGACTCTCCCTATACAGACACATGCCCCAAACACAGTATTGTTCCCACTGTCTTCGAGTGAGGTAATTGCTTTCTCAGATCTAGATTTCAGTACAGCCCTGTTTTGAACATTTTGACAAAACAATATTTATTTAACAAAATACCCCAGAAACTAAAAGGAGCATAATATCATGCTATGTTGACAACAAGACAGTTTTAACAAGAAGAGTGATTTAATACAATAATCTACCAAATATAGATTTGCAAGAAAAACCTAATTTAACTCAAACTTGATGTTATCATCCTTACACACAAATTTCTGGATGGATCATAAACTGATTTGTGGCAGACTAAGGCAGTTCAATACAGTAGTTACTCAAGATCTTAAAATCTATTAGCCTTACTTAGTGGTAAAAAGAATATCACTCTACAGAACAGAACAGGCTAAAAAGCAAACTGCCTTAGCTAACCAAAAGTCACAACAGTTAATTGAAAATGACTGATTAATAAATCAGCCATATGTTCAAGATAATTTTTTTTTCTAAAAATGTCATATTCATTACTGAAAGGCCACAAAGTATGTACCTTATCTGAAGAACCTAAAGTGGGTACCCGTCAACAGAAAAGGTTAGGATTCCAGAGAAACTAATACAGGGCAAAACGATTTTTCACCCACAACAGCTCACATGAAGTGCAGAACAATTAAAGCATTCCATTCTACCACGTCTTCAGACTGCTTTCACTGAATATTGAAAACACTGCTAAGTGGTACCTGTCTTGAAGAACACAGGAACACAGAAATTTCAAAAATTAAGTTATAGCTGTACTCACAACTTATACGTGTTCTTATGACTTCATCTAGTCAGGAGTGATTATTCTCATTTTACCAGAGCGCTGTTTAAGTGTAGCAATCCAGTTATAATGACAAATTTGAACTGTGGGAGCTGAAGAGAATAGGGAGAGAAAGAAAAATAGCCTGCTTAGTGCACTTATATTCAAGGTATACAAAGTGAGTTTGCTCATCATACAAGACTGGGAGGAGCTGTTGACTTCTGAAGGCAGAGGCCTGCAGAGAGATCTGCCCAAATCAGAGGGCTGGGCAACCACCAACCAATGAAGCTGAACAAGGGAAAGTGCCAGGTTCTGCACCTGGGATGGGGCAATCCTGTGCTGGGGAGATTTAGATTAGATATTAGGAAAAGGTTCTTCACCAGTGGTTGGGCACTGGAACAGGCTCCCCAGGGAAGTGGTGACAGCACTGAGTTTGACAGAGCCTGGGAAAGGTTTGGACAATGCTCTCGGGCACATGGTCAGGTTCTCCAGGTGTCCTGTGCAGGGCCAGGACTTGGAATCTATGACCCTTGTGGGTCCCTTCCAAATAATTCCCTCTCTTCCTTTCAGTTGCTTAATAAATGAGCAGCTTTTAATGTGTGAAATTCTCATTTAAGTTTACTAGCAGAAACAGAACATCCACTATCTGCTTATGCCTTCAAATAATTAATTTGCCTTTTTCTTTTTCTGTTACAGATTTGTAACATCAAAAAAACCCTACTACCTTTTGACATTAGTCTTTTGAAATACACTACTGTAGAACTGATCTAATAGCTATTAAGTGTAATTTTATCGGTTTAAATTGAGCTAGAATGGAAATTAAATAGGGTGTTTTCAGTAGTTTAAGAAGCGCAGATTACTTGATTCGTTAATCTCAACACTCATTAAGGGTTACAATTAATTTTTTTTTAATATGGAAGTCTTCCTGAGAAAGAAAAGACATTTATTTCTTGTTTGAAAGCTTTTCTTTACCTGATACAAAAGCATAGAAAAATATGGAACTACCACTCTCAGTATTTTCTGATCTCCTTCAATTTATTTCCATTGATTAGCACACAAACATGATTAACAACAGAATTCTACACTCACCACCAAATAAAATGCCTTGTATAAAGAACTGATCCTAAATAATATATTTTCTTTACTGCATCTTGTACCTGCCATAAATATGCGGTATGAACAAGTATCATACAGACCCAGTTGCAGAAAACATAAGTAAAAGCCTAATATTCAAGACACTGTTACATGATCTTATGCTGCAAAATAAACCCTATAGGCAGTAACAGTGAATTTTCATTCTCAGGCAAGTAATAGCAAGCACAAGTTCATATGTGTATGATTTCCACTTATGACATATACCTTTACAAAAATCAATAAGCTTTAAAACCTTAAAATCTGATGTTAATTCCACCATATATTAAGATGTTAACCACCAGGAAGTGCAGCAGAATAAGAGTAGAAGTTCCATATGTAGAAGATGACTAACAAAGTAGAACTTCCTACACCTCCTACCCACCAGCAGAGCCTAGCAAATAGTTTGAATTTTACATATAGGTATCAGTCTTCTAGAGATGAATGATTTCTTGCATGTTCCTTTCTTTCAGAGTACCTGATCAATGCATTATTGTCTCATCTGAAACAAGAATTTGAGCATCATCTTCAAAGCAGTTAATTTGGGATAGACACCTTGCACTATTCCATGTTTTCTGGGATATTTTACAGGAAATAGGACTTTGGAGTCCTTTTATTACGGTCACCATTACAGATAGGATATCACAGACATCTTTAAACAAAAATACCGAGGCTAGAGTATTTTTAGTCTTCAAAATGTGACTATGTATTGCAAATATCTAAAGGTAACTGTTAGAACATCAGCTGGAATAAAAAAATTAGCTAATTAGTTTCAGTCCTTTTTTTTTTCCTTTGTTCAATTGATAAGACATAGTTCAATAGAATTTTCAAAACATGTTTTCTTAATACTTCAACTGAAGAGCTTTAAAACCCTATTTGAGGAATAAAAGTAGGCAGAGAAAAACCAAAAAGAGTAAAACCTCACATAACATACTAAAGACTTCTCTTACGATCATCTTACGTTTATATACCATATGCACAGTATTCCTTTATCAAACAAGTGGACTATTTATAAGAAAGTAATGCTGTTTAAGGAAAAAAAAGAGGTAGGCTTCACTTCAGGGTTAGACAGGGCTTGAAACTTCAGAGAAAAAGAAATGGACTGAGTTGAGTTTAAGCTTTTTTTTTTCCTCTAGTGAAAATGAACATAAATGAACTGCAGACTGGACTTTTCACTGGACTTTTTTCCACCATACAACTACATCTAAACATGAAGTTCTTAAACGGTAAAAAAAACCCCCACAGAAGTGTAGATCTTGATATTTCACCAGGATTTCTTCCCAACCACATTTTTTTCTCCTTCCCCTCTCTAATCTCCTGCAAGATTTGCAGAAGTTCCCCCTAAAAATTTCAGAACTCTAGAAACCCACACTGGAAAACCCAGTAACTACAGAGATTAGGCTGTCTGTAAAACAAAGCAGAAGAGCAGATCTCATTAAAGGTGTATTTCCCACTATTTAAAAAGCAAGTTAGCCTACTGTTTCTCAATTACAGTATTTTAAAATGTGTTTATATAAATGTACTACAGCAACACACTTCCCCCTCCTCCCCCAGTCTCACAAGCAATGCTTCAATGCTTCCCCTCTTGGTACATCCACATCCTATCCCCTCATTCATCAATTATTCCTTTGCTTTTTTATTTTCTTTATTTTTATATAAGTACAACTGAACTGCAAAGCTACAGATGTAAAGTTTATGTAATTAAGACTTTACTACCAGGCCTTTAAGTCTTCAAGAAAAAAAATTATTGAAATCATAGTGGGGCTTTGTGTCCCAGTTAGAAGAACAAATGCATTATGCAGTTGAATAGTTTTAATTTCTTTAATACAAATGGGATAAAACAGTGAAGGACATAACAGAACTTTAGGGAGAAATGACAATTATCACTGAATAAAACAGCTCAGCATACTTCAGTATTCTATCTCAAAGGCAGTCTACAACCTAGGGAGACTTTTCATGTTTGGTTTCTATTCAGTATTCTTAAATGTTGAACCAAGAACTCCACTATCAAAAAGGAGAAAATTAAGGAGTTCCAAACAACTTTGTACAGAGAAAGGCACAGGGACACTGAGGAGTGCTCAGAACATCCCATCTCACATCACTGACAAAGCTGCAAAATCTATCTAAAATGTCTTCTCAGTATTGGCACCAGCAAAACTCATTTCCACTTTACCCTCTGGTACAAGTAGAATAGATAAAAACTATTTGCAGTTCACATCCTTCAGCTCTCATTCCATTAAGCTGTGCCTCTGCTGCAAGAAATACAATAGAGGGATAGTTAGTAGCATTACCAGATAATTGGGGAAAATTATGTTGTTTATTTTGCAAAAGGGCTACTTCATTATTATACTGTTTAACTAAGAGAATCATTAAAAATAAGTGCTGAAGAAAATACTGACCACTTTTTTACCTTAAAATTGTACATGCAACAATATATGAACAGTGGGGAATAAAAGAATAAAGGTGCCACCCTGATCAGAGCCAAGCAATAAAGGTGAAAACCACATAACTTCAGATACAGCCCAGAATGTTCACAGTTTATACCAAGAAGCATAAGCATGCTACAGATTTCTGTTTTCTCAAGGTTTGCTCCAGTTTATATATCTCCATCTTGTTTCAAAAATCTTAAATGAAGACATGCAAAACAAGGCAATTAAATAAGCCCATTCATGGAACCCAAAGAATATTTTCAGATTGCGCTCAGCACAACTCCTTATGCAGTAGAGAATTTTTTTCCACTCTTTCCAAATTTAATATATTTTATTTACTCCACTTAATAACTTTGAACAATTGGTCAGTCATTTCTACCACAGTACACAATGCTTTATTACCTAAGCTCCTTGAAGGAACAGGGGCAGTGTACTACATCCCACAATTCTAGTAGACTTCTAAACAAAAAAGCTCAGACTATTAGTTTGGAAACATGGACTCTCAAAAATGCTGACAGAAAATATACAACTTTCATCACAGAACAAATGCAGGTAATTAACTCTTGAATTACACAACACTTTAACTAAATCTGTTTTTCACTACCAAAGCACAAAATCCTGTTTTCATCTAATTCTTCTGTTATGAAGGGAAAGGGTCATAAGGATGTATGTTTAACAGTGTTTAGATTTTAATTCAGGTATGTTGGGTTCAGAGTACTTTAGGAGCACAGTAATGAACCAATGTAAGCCTTAGTCAATGTCTGTACCCTAGAATTTACTCACCTGGAGTTTAGTCCTGTTGCTACCTTAACTTAAATTCAACCTGCTTTTAGCACTCCAGTTACAGCTGTACCATAAATAACTAGCACTGGCACATGCATAGTTTTCTGCCTCCCCACTACTGACATCTTAACTTATTTGGAAACTTATTTTATATGTTTCTGCTTCAGAAGCATTACATTTCTCTTAGGTACTGCACTGCAATTGATCAACCCCTGCTTTCACTTTATTTTTAGATTATTTTGAGCTGTTTCTCCTCTCCTTTTGGTTTTGCTTCTAATTAAATAGTAGTATTGTTTTCCTTAGATGGAATTATTAGAAAGCATCTTGAGTTATAACAGAAATTATAAATACAACATCCATTACTTTATTCTGTATTGTTAAGGAACAATATTTAAAAGAGAATGTCTATTTGTCTTCATTTAATCAGAGAAAATGGAAAAAAGACTTCTCAAACTGAAGTATTTCAGTATGTACATATTCCAGATGACTTTCTTGAACACTATTTAAAAACATTTCTTCATGTTCCAGTAATCCCTATACCTTTTGGAAAATTTCTCTTCAGCTCATGTATTTTGGAGGCATATTTAAAAAACAACAACAAAAACCAAGCAAATAAACAAACAAAAACAATCAAGAGAAAATAAGCTGTTAGCATGGTATTATTTGTTACTTAAATATTCCATTAAGGCATTCTGTAATTTAAAATAACCTGATTCTCGTAACAAACAATTTAATTGCTTGATTTATAATAAAACTGTAGAGCATTAACAGTGTATTTTGTAAATTTTAGTAGTCATAACATCAATCTTAAAGCACACACCACAGGATTATCTAGCTTACAGACACTTGGGTGCTCAGCACCATTTACTGTTCTACCAGTAGCCCTACAGAACCTAAATGTGACCACACACTACACTGCAGTAATATCCTTGTGCTTTTGCTTGCAGCATGTAACTAGACAAAAGCAGAGTTATCAGATGTTGAAAAGGATCTCAGCTTTTCCTTACAGATTCAAACTTCAGGTGAAAGCATACTATGATGCCACTTCTACCATGGTAACATGCCAAAAATCTGTTCTATGTAACTACCACATATTTGTAGACATTAAGCTATTCACATCACGTTCAAAATGATTTCTGATTTACAGCAGAGAACTTCACCACCACAGTCAGCCATATGTAATATAATCTCTCCTGCAGTTTCTCAATAAAATGGCAAAGTCTATTAGAGAAGGAAAAGGAAGTTAGGAAAAAATTTACCATGCATCAACAAATGTAATTGATCCTAGAGGTCCATTTTAATCTTTACCTATCACTGCAAATAAAATCCACTTATTTCAGCTTCACTGGTGGTGGACTGGATTTTCTTCCCAAGAGATATGAATGAGCCATGAAATGATTTTAAAAAAAGTAAATTAACGTTGCACAAATATATATGTTACATACCGAGCTGTCAAATCCCACACTCTAAACATCAAACTGAATCTGCAGCTCCCCAGTTTATATCTTTAGCACAACATATCCTCTCAAATATTAGCAACATAGCACAAGGACTGCTATCCACAGTATAATGCTATACTTGCATTTTTCAGTGGTATAATGTTGACCTGTGTTCCACCTCCAGAAGAACACTCCAGGTCAGGGGGAGCCTTATCCACAGGAACAACTTCTCACCACAGCCTTGTACAAGATCCTTCTCAATCACAAGGCCCAGAATAATGCACAGTGTTCCAGACTGCCCAAAACATGGCTCCACAGCAGATGAAAGATCTGTAAATATGCCCAACAGGATAGTCTCACTTTCATCCCTCCTTCCATTTCACTACTGCAACCCAGCTTCCACTATTAAATTCTCAGCATTGCATACAAAACCAGCTTTAATGGTAGGAAATATGCCATATTTTCTTTTCTAAGTATTAGTTACATTCACAACAGGTTGTATCAAGTGGAAGAGGTCAAGTTATTATCTGTACAGCAACTTCCAGAAGCAGAAATTACCTGGGGGTGCCATCATACAGCCCTTGCCTTTGAGATTCAACAGTGTTGAACACATTCTTATTTTCATGCATTACATTCATTACTTTTGTGCCCTACACCATCAACCTTGTATATTCAATATTAAACGTTATTCCCTAAATTTGGGGATTTGAATGGTTTTGGATTGCTAAAAGTGAATGGGACTTGGCAATTTGGTGGGAACTGATATATTTTAACTATTTCTGCACCTCACAAGTTACAGAGAGATTAAAAAAATCATCCAAATATCAGAAAGTGAGAAAGAAAAATTCCAAAACACTTTGATAGTCACAAAATTATAGCTGTTATTAATAAATTCTTTTAAAATTTGACCTATTAAAAAGGTGTAAGAAGTAGGTTTTTTGAAAATTACCCATTGATTTTAAAGTGGGAAAGTAAATTTGCTAGTATAAACTATTTATTTTTTCAATAACTGAACAATCTCTTCTCACTAGCATTGAAGCTTTATGTAGACTAATTGTTTAAGGACAGCATACCTCCTCTTGGTTAATTTCTTTGATGAGCAGTGAGATAACAAGCTTGATCTGCCTTCCATTCTCAGTGAAATAGCCAACAATAGCCCAAATGTTATTTTAAGTGACTATAACTGGAACAGTCAAACAAAAGGTCACCCATTTTACTGGTATGGAAAAATACAGGATAGGCCTCCAGGTCTCTCAGGGCTTTTCAGTAGTTTGTATGATCAAAGGCGAGCAGACTTTGACTTTAATACAAGTATCTTTCTATCTCCCCCATCCAAACATATTATCTGCAATACAATTTTAGTCACAGTATTTTACAGTGATTTATACAAACAAATGTGATTTATCTCAGAAGAAAAAAAAACCAATCACCTCCAAGCATCCAAACTTATAGTTAAAACAATCTTAAGTTTCAAATACATTAATTACACAGATTTTTTTTTCTGTGAGTTACATCACATAATATTATTGAGTCAGCAGAAGCAACTGAAAAACAACTAGGTTAATAGATGGAAGGCCATGCCTTTCTTTTTTTCAGATATGTTGTTCACTCACAGAGCTTTAGGCAACTAAAACGTCAATGTGTATAGCATTTACTGCAACAGATTTAATGATCTCCAAATGACAGGAATAGCTATTTGCTTGGGAAAAGCAGAGTAACGGTTCACCTTCTGAAAAGACTGTTTTGTTACTATTATTGTGAGCATCCCACACTGTCACCTTCATACTGAAATCTGTTTTTATTTATACCAGTAGTAAAGTTTTTAAAGAGAGCAACACATTTGTTGCACTGAAACTACAGATTTCTTTAAATCCTAAGCTGAAAGAATCATTTGAGCCCTCCAATTTTTTAAAGAAATATTTCAATTAGATTTGCTGTGCTACAGCACTTCTTTTTTCTCTAATCCCCCTCATTTCTATATATGAGCTTCTATGTTTGAAGTTCCTCCTGGCTGGCTGACAGTCTTCTTCCTTCAACAAGTTCATATTTCTGTCACTGACTTTATAGGATATGCACAACCTCTTACCCACGTACATCAGATGATGTTTTCTATGCCACCTATTCCTCCTTGCTCTTGATGATGGGTCTAAGCTGAGCAGCTCTTTCCCTGACTCCCTTAAAGAAAATTAAAGGAAATTCTTTAAAAAATCTAAGTTAGACCATCAAACAGGTCCCCCACAGTAATTGGGTCCCATGACCATCCATGAGAACACATACCCTTGCTTCCCAGCTAGAATAACATCCCCCAATTATCACCCCTGTGACTTCCCTCCCATCATGCACATGCAATATTCTACTGCAGCAGCATCATGAACTCTCCTACTTTCCATCTGACCTTCCCTATGCACGCTGGCCTAGCAAAAGGCAGCAGATCCCATGGTGGTTATTACTACAGGCCAGTCACAGTCACACAGACTGGGGTTCCCCATTCCTTGCCCAACCTCTTCTCTAACCATCTGCCTGTTTCTGTCAGACCTGGATATGCATGCAACAGGGCTGGAGAACGTGGCCCCCCTGCCAAAGTCGACTAGGAATTGGGCAAGCAGTTCAGAAGTTACCACCAGGGTGGGAGGACAGGCTAATGGACAGATGGATGGACAGATGGAACAATTGCATAAGCAACCTTCCCTCAAACTAAAATAAAACTTTGAAGTCCCACCTGTTCCACAAAGCATTTCATCAGCACTAGCCACTCCCCACTTCAAGTTTTTCTGTTTTATAATAGGCTACACTGCATAAAGTAGTAGCTTCAGTCTGCAGACTTACTGGATCAACACATTACTGACTGTACATCACGATGTACAGCCACAGCGCTCCATAAATAACTGCCTTTAAACACAAGCTGTACCCAAACAAGATTTCACAGTTAAGGAGAAAAAGAATGGTTGCATAAAAACATTATAATGGCATGTAATTTGAAACATCCTTTGACATAATAATGCCAACAAGGAAAGGAGAAAGAAAGCATGAGCTTTTAGGGTAGGGTTTTTTTCAGGTTACCCATTTTTTTTTTTTTTTCCTTGGGGACGGGGGTCTGTTTTGTTTTTCAAGAAATATGAAAAGAAGTAGAGAAGTAAAAATAAAGACTACTACCAATTAAAGGATCTGCAAAGGCGTCTTGCATCTCAACAGCCTAAGATTGTGTGAAGGGATAGAGAAGAAGCTGTGCTAGATGAACAGATGGATCAGGAAAGTGTGAAGAGGTCCATAAGGTAGACTCAAGTTTTTAAAGCATGAAACTTCTGAAGCCATCACAGATTCATTGTAGGTGTTTTCATAAAAGGATTAGTTAAGGTCAGGGGATTTGGGGGTTTCTTTGGTTTTTCTGAAAAAGCTTACAGATGTAGGTAGATGACAGCATATTATGTGTACAGGTCTGGAATGGTATTTGGGAATACTCCATCCTTGTCCAAAGTGCAAAGCAAGGAAGACTGGAAGCATTTTTGCAGAGGTTAAGCAAACAACCTGATGGCAACATTGTGGATGTGGTAGATCAAGAGTAGAATCAAAACCAGAGGCAGATCAGAGCCAAGAGAAAAGAGGTGGGGGGAAAAAGCCTGCTTGCACCAAAGACATTTATTTCATTTTAGTTAGACTTCTCTTTTTAAGTGCTCAAAACAAAAAAAAAAAAAAATGCAACAGTGTCATTAAAATGAGCTGAGCAGGCAAATGTGTGTTCCCTGGAAAAAGAATAATAATTTAATTTCACATGACTTCTTCCAAATGACGCTTTAGGAATAAAAACTTTTAGGAAAATACTGCTTTTGAGCAGAAGGTCTACCTAGGAAACCTCCTGAAGGCCCTTTTCCGTCACTGAGGTTAATTATCACTTCAAAATACCCTACACAATCCTAGTAAAAACAGCAAGAGAAAGTTGGAGAGGAAGTATTCTATATTTATTAATAGATTCAGCCTCATTTCAGTAAAAACCCATCTTGCAATAAAAAAAGGTTATAATTAAAAGTAGAGTATGTTCTAAGGTTCACAACTGAAAATTAGTAACAGCTACTGTCATTGCTATGACAATTGCCTAGTTTTTGACTAACAAACAGCCTTAATTTTGGATTAATAATCCAGTATATAAATAACCCAACTCCTAAGCACAATAAAACATTTTTCATCCCAAATGGTATATAACATTAAAAGCAAACTTGTTGTAATGTATTATAAACCTGTGCCCATCTCCTGTTCATCATCATTACATTTATATTTACACAACACAGAAAACACTGAAGAGCTTCCAGTAGGCCTACCAACTACTTTGAACAACATCAACTTGAAAAATCAATTAAGATGTGTTAAAAACATTTTCATATACTATACAAGCTGCTATATGTTTTGACAACTTTAAGATTTTTTTCACCTCTGTAAGGGGTCACAAAGTCAGATGGGCCTTCACCCTGCATACACTCCTGTATAAGCAATGTAACTGACGTTAAATACATGCTGAACTCACCATGTGCACAAATAGTTGTAGAGATGGCTTAAATGACTCCAAAGAATAAATAAAATGCTGTCAACTGTTCAAAATAAAAAACAGCAAAGGAAAATTTTCCTTCAATTTGTTTTTAGCTACTGGAAAGTTCTATTGAACACAGCAGGTTAACAGGAATTTAGAACAAGTGTAAAAGGTCTGACAAGAAGAGCTCTAGGAACAGCTGACTATGACATGCCCCTACCTTCCACACACCTCAGTTTTGCTATTAATATTTCAGGTAATAGCCAAAAATGCAGCCTACAAAAACAAACAAACAAGAAAACCCACAAAATCAACCAACCCCAAAAAACAAACCAACCAACTAACCAATCTCACCATCTTGAAAGAAGCAGAATGAGAAAACTACACTACACTTACTCATAGAAAATGCCTGTGACAAACCTGCAATTAACATGATATGCTGCAACATGCAAGATACAGTAAACCCCAGTGGGCCTGGCAAGAGTAAGAGTCAGCAGAGGGTAATACCCAAATCCTTCCAGCAGACTTTTGAAGTCTGTCTACGACAGATCTCTCACCAGAACACCATCCTCTTCACCATCACCTAGAAATGCATCCAGATGAAAAGGGAGAGGAGAGGAGCTGCACACACCACCAAGCATCATGAGTCCCCAGCCCTCGGGGCACACTGGACCTTCTGCTCTACCAACACCAGCATAGTGCTGATGGATTCTGAGGCAAACAAAAGGAGCTTTTGAGAAGTGAATTACATGAAAAATACACAAAAAAATAAATGTGAGCTTCTTAAGACTAGGAAATATAGCAGCAAGTAGAAAGCTTATAAACACAACTATGCTATCAAGATCAAGTCAAAAGGTTCTGGGCTTTCAAGATAAATACATAGAAGTACAAAGCTTAAAATGCCAGCAGTTACTTTGAAGCCATGAAATCAGATTGGTTTAAAAAGTTAAAATATTACCCAAAATATCACATGCAGGCCAAACAGAAGGATCTACCCTCTCAAAGTCAGGAAGTGATGAGACTGAAAAGCCCTCAATGATGTACATTCACTTACTTTGCATATAAAGTGGGACTTTACAGCTGAGGAGTTGCTCACTTCATAAGTACTAACTCAAAATAAACTAAACACACTGGAAAACTCTGGGTGTTTCTACACCAGATAGCAATCCCGGAAAACCATGAATTTAGCAAGCACTTAAAAAAAATCCATTTTAGGATCCCAGTTTTTATGAATTTGATGGTGAAGTCAGCCAAAACGTATTTCTACACAGAAATCATATTAAGTGTAAACTGTTTCTCCAAATTCACTAAGAAATGCACAGTTCCTACAATACAGGATGACTTTTAAACACTGACACCTAATTATGAAGAGGAGAAATGAGTGAAAAAAGTTTTGGTTTCATATTTGATCTCCAAGAAATTTTTTTTTCATGTTTAATAGTTGAATAAATATTTTATTCTACTGAACCTTTCAAACACATCTTCCCTTTTTTCAGCTGAATACAGCAGTGTGTTACCATCAACATCTATACTACTACAGTCATCTGTAAGAACATATTAACAGAGACAGTGATACAATATACCAAAATAACGGAGCTCTATGTGGCTGGCATACTGAAGACTCAGTAAAAAATTGATTCACACTTTGAGGTTTTTCTCTCCCCCTCCCCTCCCCCACCCCCCCTTTTTTTTTTAATAATATTGCCAGGCAAGTATTTCTTGTAAATGCCAACTACATCACCACATTAAGATTATATTCTGTTCTCCAAATAAGTGTCAGTGTTAAATCAAGTTATCCTATTATTATTAATAAATAACTACACGATTAAATTTCAAGACACTAGAAGGCAATTCCAACACTAAAAGGCTGTATTAGGAATTCATATTTGAAGCCAAGCTGGAACACACAAACCTCTCTGCTGAAGTAATGCTAGAAAAATAAATCTAATTACACTAAAGCTAGAATTAAAAGCTTCTGGGAATCTAACAGTTCAGTATCAGAGAAAGTCATCATATAATAACTAATCCATATGCATTTTCCTAATTTTAAAATACAGCAATAGATAATTTTTACTCCACATCAGCTAAACATAACTTACACTTCAAACGTCACATGATTGAGAAGAGGAACACAACTAACTTGAGACCCCATACATTCACTTCTGAAAGTTACTTTGCCTAAAGGAAACAGGCATGGAAGTTCTCTGAAAGCTAACCTATTTCCAATTAAATTCTCACAGTTGCTTCAGAGAAGGGAAGAAAAAAAATATATGCAATATTTCACAGTTTAAGACATGCAGCACCTTTTACATTTATTTTGTTCTTCCATTGTGACTTAGTCAAGATATTTAACACAACTGCTCTTGCCATGCTAAAATATCTTCATTAGCAGTGACAAAGAAATATATTATCATGTTCTAATTTTTTAAAAATATTGTCAAAAGCTGAATACATTAGTCTTGTGAACCTTCAGAACTGTAACATTTTTCCTTCATCCACATTTAATATTATGAAACTGCACAGACTCAGCAACAGGGCTGATATTGTAACAGTGATTTCCTCAGTTTATGTATTACTTTAATGTTTGTTTTAATTTTTATAATAAAATTAATGCTTACTGCTTCTGATGCAGAAAGCTGGTATAACCATTCACACAGAAATCTTAATCTAGATACTAAAGTATCAGAGCTAAAATACAGAATTTGGAGTCAGGAAATTAATTCTATTATTCATTACATTATGAACACTCATCATTCTCATGTTAGAAATAACATCAGAATGATGATGTTCTGAAGAAAAAAAAAATCAATATAATAATCTAGAGTTTATAGGTTTAGCTCATGGGTAATACTAAAATTCTTTAAAATTCTCCAATAGAAATTACGACAAATATAAGGCATTCTTGTTCCTTTCACATGATGAGCACATAGTTCACAATGACTTCATTTATCCTCCATGTCAACACATTTCCAGGGTAGTTCTCGCTCATCACTGTTTCACGACCCATGTTCATACTTCACACACAATAAGCATACAACAACAAAAAAAGTTTTCATAAATAAGAACTTATATCCTAGTCAGAAATTAAATAGTACCTAGGAAAAACTGTTGGTTAGGTCTTTTCTGTCCAGATTTCTACTGCTGTTATACGTTTGAGAGAGAAAGTGAACCCAGTGCTTACATGTGAACAGTTTTCAAGAGTTTCCATATATAGTCAGTATTATAAATAGTTATTTTTATAACAGCACTGAACTGGCTTTTCAATATATATAGAGAGGGTGTTTTCTGCTTACAGAAATTATTCTGTTATTCTGCCTTGTACTTCCAGTCTTAGCTCTCCTCTCACTCACATGGTCTTGCTCCGTAGAACACCAGAAATAGCCACTGCTAGTGTAAGGCCACCCTGGGACTACAGTTCACAGAACACCAGGTTGGAAGAGACCTCAAGGATCATTTGGCCCACCCTGTCCTGGAAAAGGCACAATCTAGACACGATGGCCCAGGACCAGACTCTCCGGCTGTGTCTTACAAGTATACAGTGCTGAATACAACGGTTTCCTGGGAAGATTACTCCTTCAGCTGATTGCTTCTGTTGTCAAAAATTTTCCTCCCATGTCCCACTGGAATATCCCCAGGAATAACTGGTATCACCTTTCATCTTTTCCATGGGACTCCTTGCAAAAGGGAGCCTCCATCTTCTTTGTAGCTGCCCTTTAAACACCAGAACAGGATGTTAATTCAATCAATGCTCCAGGAAGTTTCCACCAGACTAATCCAAACCTCTATTTTATAAAGAGGCTCTCTTTATACTGATCATACAGTTTTTTTACACTTCCCTGTAGCTGCTTGACAGGTAAAGAAGGCTTATGAAATGTACAATCTCAAGGGTTTTGTTAGGAACATACAGCTACAGTATGCATTTCAGTATTAAAGTCTCCAAGTCTATTTCTCCCCCATTATTATTAAACTAAACTGATAATATCTGTGGGACATTAAAAAGGAGCTGCAATTCCTTTGTTTTAACACCAAGTTTTGAAAACTAAACCAGGACACATCAGCTACAACATTAACAGGTTTATTGTAACTCTCATTTTAAAGTCAGACAAAAGGAATCAAAACAATATCTAGTGTCAGCTTCCATAAAATTCCAATCTAAAAAAACCCTTTTACATAAACTAACGATGGATTATATATCAGATTCACTAAAACTGTCCACATTAAGTCAAAAAAACAAGCATAATGCAAACATTTTTTTACATGTGTATTTTTAAAGATAACTGCTTTCAACGGCAGGTCCAACACCGACTGAAATTAATTCTAAAATACCTAAAATATGGTATAGCATTTTCTCCTTGTTATGCTTGATTTCTAAGCTTCAGATTTTCCCATGCTTCTTTAAATAAGGTCTTTCACCAGTTGTAGTGTGCCATCCAGTTCTTCTGCATGCTAGAAAAATCTAAGGACCTAAATCAAGGCAACCAAGACTTTGACACAATTCTGATGTAATCACCTAAATACTATAGTTTTAGAGAAATACTGACAAACAAGGCCATATTCTTGAGAGTTATTCAATGTGGGGCTTCTTGAGGCAAGAGATCTTTCCTTGAAAAACATCTTGCCAGAAGTACAGAGGGGGAGATTTTCCTTCCTATTGCCAAATGAGCAAAACGAGAGAATTTTTGAACACCCACAC
Source organism: Cettia cetti (assembly GCA_013401135.1). Lineage (NCBI taxonomy): Eukaryota > Metazoa > Chordata > Aves > Passeriformes > Sylviidae > Cettia > Cettia cetti. Next base: position 61,456 of record VZUI01080179.1, read on the forward strand.
AACCAGAGGTAGTATTTAAGTCTGTACAATAGAAAAGGCCAATACTTTTCTTATTCAATCCACCTATTAAAAATGGCACTTCGTGCTTCTACTACACACAAATGTATTTTATAAAAAGCTTGCTATTTTTTGCCAACTGCAGATCTTTATGCTGTTAAAAGCATACACACTAAGACAAGAACAATCTTAATGATCATGTTGTTTTAGGAAAACCCAAAAGACTATCTGAAATGCTAAATTTTGACACACTCACACCACATCTGGGAAATAAATACTTAAGTGTACACAGAAACACCAAAATAAAGTGGGACTTGTAAATTGCACTAGCCAAGGAGCCACTATGAGGTGGGCACATACAACTTGATCACTCATTACACTGGAAAATGGTGGTGTTCAGCAACTCTCTGAAAAACAGCAGAGAGGCATGAGGAAAACAAAAGAAACTAAGAGGACAATTTTAAACTTCTCTCCTGCAATACTGCAGAGCCACTTGTGATCTGCTTTTATCAGCGTGCCAATGGATTTTTGCAGCCCTTCTCTGTTGTACAGTCTCTTCCAGCCTATTTGAGACCTCGCAAAGCTCTACTAGATAAACATGTATTTGTAATAAATGACTCTTCCAGATGTAACCATGACTAATGTATTACCATTCTGACAAGCCTACTGAGTACAAGGCAGGTAATAGCTTCCCTCGCCCGAGGCACAGCACCCAGGAATATGCACGATCATTACTAATTTCACCATGGCAGTTGCAGGCTGTTGCTGCCTCAGACAGCTACCTGCCGCAGCCATGGTCGGCACCGCACGATGCAGACAGGAGGAGGATTTCTGCGAGCAAGGCTGGAGTAGTTCAGCAACAGCGTGCAGAGCCCTCACATTCATAAAGAGAACGGAATAGGAGCTCAGCCTCTTGCTCCTCCAGCCCTAGAAGAGGCATTGCTGCAGATACACAAAACCCTGCTTCAAGAAAAATCCTTTTGCCTTCCATATACTCCAAGGACAGCAACCGAGGTTTCCCTGCTCAACCACCAGTACAGAAGATGAAAGCTGAGAGCAGGAGCAAGGAATAGCCCAGCAACGGGAATCCCGGCATCCCTCATCTTCCCAGCGGCTCGAGGTGAGGAACAGCCTTCTCTCCTGGGTGTTGTCCCCTCTGATGCTCTCCATCACCACCTGCCTACCTTGGAACAACTAGTAGGTTTTCTCACAACTGGCACCGACAATGCACAAACCCAGCAACAGGGCGAATGATTAAAATAAAAAACAAACCCAAAACCACACAAAAAAACCCCAAACCCACCCAACACAGATACACTGCCTACCCCAAATCGTAATAATCTATGCAGCATCTTTTTTAGAAAAAGCCCTAAGCCCTTCCAGTGCGACGGAAGAAGGTATTACGGAAAGAGCGAGGAGAGCTCGCTCAAGGCAAGGCTCAGGGGCGGAATCCCACGGGCGGAATCCCACGGGCGGAATCCCGCGGGCGGCCGCTCCCCCCGCCCCAGGGCACCACCGGCCGGACCGAGGGCGGGCCGCGCCCGCCGGCGCTGCTCCCTCCCGAGAGGGGCGGCCGCGGACCCCGCACGCCGCCGGACCCCGCCGGGCACCGCAGCCTCACCCCCGGGCCCTTCCCGGCCCCCTCGGGCGCACCTGGGCTCGGAGCGAAGCGGGGCGCAGACACCGACCGGCCCCGGCGGGGTGGGAGGAGAGCGGCAGGCGGCTGCCAGCGGCGGCGGGGGAATCGCGGCTGGCCGGGGAGGAGAGGAGACGGACAGGGAGCCGAGGGAAGGGGCGAGGCGCGGGATTGCCTCGCCGCAGCAGCAGCGGCGGCGGCAAGAGCCCGGCAGCCGGGCGGTGACAGGTGAGGGCGGCGGAGGGCACGGGGTGAGCTCCCGGCGCGGCTCCCCTACCTGCGCTCCGGCGCTGCCGCTGCTCTCGGTGCGCCCGCTGGCACTTCCCCGCCCGCCGCCGCCGCCCCCTCGCTGCGCTCCCCCGCCCGCCGCGCTCGGCCGACCCCGCTGGCCGTAGGGCCCACCCCCGGCCCGCACTGACGTCTCCGCTCACCAATAGCAGAGGAAGGAGCGGGCATCAGGCCGCGCCCGCGCCCCTCAACCAATAGCAGCTCGCCGTGCGCCCATCTTCCCGCCCCTGGCACCGCCCCCCGCGGCACCGCCCCGCCCGGGGCCGGTTCGGCTGAGGCGCAGCTGCCGCTCAGCGGGCGCGGGAGGCGGCGCGGCCGCGGTGCCCGGGATCGCGGTGCCCGGGATCGCGGTGCCCGGGATCGCGGTGCCGGGGATCGCGGTGCCGGGGAGCCGCGGTGCCGGGGAGCCGCGGTGCCGGGGGCAGGTCTTGTCACGGAGGACGGGGGACACCTCCGCAGGTGGAGGGGCGGGGTGCCAGTCCCCGGCAGCAGGGCACCTCTGAGAGATGTGTCCGTCCCTGACAGGGAGGGGGCAGGAGGCTTTCCGTGCGGGGGATTCCGCGGAACGGATGGGCTTCCTCTTTTTATTTTTTAAATTTCTTTTTTCTTTTTTTGGCATGGAAACTGGTCCCCGCCTCCGGCACGCAGAGCCGTTTGCCACCCGAGTGCGGGGCGGGGAGGCGGGAGAAGCGCCGTAGGAGCTACTGCTGCTTTTGGATGGGTGGAGAGAAGGGGAGCAGGGATGTTATAAGTCAGTATCTCCTAATTTTTATTTTTTTTTCTGTCTTATTTTCACACCAGCTCCTGACACGGTGAAAATGCCTCCAGCGCTTAAGCCTTTCTCCATCATTTTTTTACAAAATTCTAATCTGGTCTTTCAGAATCTGTTGCTGACGCCTGTAAGGCTTTCACTTTTTAGCTTTGCTCACACATAATAACAGTTTTAAACTAAAAGCCACTTTCCAGCATACATCTAATATCAGCTGCATCACGGCAAAATGTAGCTCTGCAAGTTATGGATGCTTGAACTCGACTCCCATTTTCTTAGTATGCTTCAATGGTTATTTAAATTAGAAAAGTGTTATGAAGCCCAATGGACATAACATGATGCAGAATTCAGCAATGGTCGAGTATTGATACCAAAAAGTATATTTCTTCTTTGGGGATATGTATCTTAGAAAAATCTGCACAGACAGATAGCAGAACTTAAGGCATTGCAGTGCATTAAAATCAGGCATCTCATTTTCATTTGTTGTTCCACACAGACTGCTTCATGAGCCTTGGGGCACTGAAGTGTTTTAGTTTGGATCAGGGATGTACTTTTGAAGTAAACGCTGTCATCATCTCTGCTAACAGTGTGGAGTGGTGGTGGAGTGCATGAAATAGACCCTTTTGTATAAAGCTAAACTAATGCATTCCAGCCACAAATGAGCACTGGGTGGGACTCAAAGTGAACTAGTCCAACACCAGGAATCCTTGAGGTGAGTACAGCTTGAAGATCAGGCCCTCAGCACCAACAGGTCTGTTAGACCTTGGTGCTTACCAGTGTAGTTGAAGATTTGGAGCTTTGTAGTTCAGAAGGAAGGTCCCAGGGGGGTTCTAGTGTAGCATCTGAAAGACCTGATTCCTGGTTCACAGCTGGCAGTCAATCGATACTTAAAAACTTTGATGCTTAAAAGTCTGCCAGAACTCCCACTTCATCTATGGATCATCCTATGTTCATGTGTCAAGAGTACGTCACATCATCCAGAGCTATAAGGATAACTTGAACTGAAGTAAAAAATATTCTAGCATTGCTGCTGTTTCAAATTTGTCAATGGCTTTTGTGGTCCTTGTTAATCTCCCTACACTTGCAACAGATTCCAAGATAGAAGGCAGTGGTGCTGCAAGTTTAAAATTAAGATAAATGGGTAGTGGTTTAATGATTAAAATATTTGAATGAACTTCCAATAACATATGTTAGCAATGAAAACATTTTCTTCTATCAGTACATCTTGTCATTTTAATATGAGGCCAGCTTGTAAGAAATGTAGCGCAGGTAGAGTTTTTGTAAGAAAGCCTATAGAGAACCACTGTGGCAGCAAAATCAGAGCTGAGAGATTTTTTTCTTACAACAAACAAAATAAGTTTTCTTAGAGTGCTTCTCACAGGCAGCATTTTCATGCACTAGCATGATGTAGTTGCTCCTTTTACTGAGATCTTTCTACTTTTGGAAGGTGTGTGAGAGAAATATGTTATTTGATAGGTAAGATAAAGCACTTCCTTAAAAACTTTAATCTTGAGGAGCTTGACTACAGACAGCAATCCATAATTTTACATGACTGAAATCAAACACCATAGCTTACTTGTCTTCTAGGTTACTTCCGTATTCATCGTATTTTTTGCCCTCATCTTGTGGTTGTAATAGAAATGTTAGAATACAACAGATCTTTGTTCACTTTCTCCAAAAGTTCAAGGCTAATTTAACTCACTTCTAAAGATGAAATTTTCTAATGTGAACCCTTAAAATCAGGCATAATGTGGAGGCCAAACCCTTTCTTACTGATGTTCACATCTATTATAGAGGTTTTGTTTTCACAAGCTAGACTACATTCCACAAAGTCACTAAAACAAAATATAGGAAAAAAATATGTTTTACCAGATGAAGCAAGCATATATGACTCTGAATACAAAGAAGCAGCAGATCTTATTCATAACAAGATACCTTTATTTAGACAAAATTCCCGTGAAAAAGGGGGAAACACCCAAATTTCCCAAGGGTCACCTAAGTGTAGTCTTTAGGAGCTCCTAAAGGGATTGTGGAGTGATCAAGGCCAGAGACAAACACCGGAAGGCAGCAGCCAGATTGTCTTGACTTCGCTTTTTGGTCCCATGCACTAGCTGTCTCAGTGTCAGGCTGGCCCTCCAGTACAGATCAGAGCAGTCTGGTCTGTTCTGTTGGAAACGGCGAGAAGTGACAAGTCCTACACGTGTCCTACTTCTCTGGAGCACCTGTGAGTCACCACATCAGCGGGGTGCAAAGGAAGCTCCTGTTTGGTGGCCAACCAATGTCATACAGTCTGGAAGTAGAGACCTGCTTACCCATTGCATCTGTATTTTCACTGACACTAAGAGCCAAGTAGGAATCAGTTTGATGTAGACATAACTGGAAGTGAGAGACAAGAGGACATTGAGTAATGAGCATTAGTTTAGTGGGCTTTGAATGTATATAAATGGGCCAAGATATTATCATGGCATTAGAAGAGCCTTTAAAAGGGCAAAACTCAATGGGAGTTTTCTTAGCTGAAAAATGCAGAAATTGGCACATGGATAGTAGCAGAATATTAATTTCTTCTTTCTTGCAATGACATTTCATTACATACAGAAGAAAAAAAAACATTAAATAGTCAATAGATATTGTTTCTTTCCTAAGGTCTTAAGAGAAAACAGTGTAACAAAAGGGAGTGATGCTGGTTTTATTATTGTTCTCTACAAACTGGGAACCTGGGAACTGGTTCCTGGGAACCAAGCTCCCAGTTGAGCAATCAGTATTTTTAAAATAATTTTATGGTGAATTTCCTATACAGTGTTACACTTTTAATACATGCAATAGTCACAATTTTCAGGTGGCAGAGTCTGCATTGACATCCTTTTACAAATTCTTTTCCTAAAATGTATATTTTAAAATGTGTAATTTGCAAGTATTGCTCTTGATAATTTAATTTTGAAGATTAGGCTTATGATCAGAGGGGTATGGCTTTATTCCTTCCTGCACAATCATTTCTATGCAAGGACTACAAACCAATTCTTTCTTCCTTCATTTGGTGGCAACCGAAACGGTAAGTGGTTCACTCCAGAAGATTTTCCTGGTATGGGTGGGGTGTGTGTGCCAGCAGGGATGAGGGTTTTCTGCACATCCCCATGACAGAAATACAAGCAGCTCTGTCAGCACTTCTAAGCCAGATGAAGTCCTACCAAGAGCAGGAGAGTAACAAAAGAAATAGTACTTGGTCTTTAGGAAATAGTCTTACTGTCGTCTTTAACAAGACTCGTTTAGGCTATGAAAAGTACCAATCATCTAAAGCTTACCTACTCTCTGCCTCTTAGTTTAAAAATAGGTTTTCTGTGCTGCTTAACCACCTGCTGTATTCTCCCCCTATGCATTAGCACTGCCCTTTCTGCTGGCTTCCTAAACATATGTGGGTAGATTGCAAGATACACATTCTGTTTTTACAGAGGCAGGACTCAGCCTAATTATAACCTGAGATCAGAATGTGACTGTTTTGACTTGCAGAAGCAAAGATGAATAACTGAGTTGTTCGCATTTAATTTTAGATATTCTGGACTCCGTCCGCTTTTTACTTCAATTTATTGTACTTATGACAGTGCTAATACCTGAAGAAAATTACCCATGTGTGCAAGCAATCATTTGCGTTGTATTTTCCAATGAAGTAAATTGACTTTTAGCAAAGTAAAAATAGGTGCTGTTCTTTTGTAAATCTAAAATCAGTGCATTTTTATTATTTCTCTATGACAAGAAAATAGTAGACAGAATAAAGTTTAAAAATATTTTTACCAGGCTATAGTAATTTAGAAAATTTGACATTTCAAGAGATGTACATCTTTATTTCAATAATAATGACCGGTTGTGGTTCATGGATTTCATCCATCCTAATATCTCTTACCGTGTGTAATAAGCACGTTCACTGTGGACATAGGTAGCTTTTCCCATGACATATTTCATCCTTGAGTATAATTCATAGTTTTATGTCAGCATTTGGTTGGAACAAGACAGGGGTAAGATGACATGATTGCAGGGTGGCTTTCTGCTGCAGTAGTATGTGTGTAAAGCTCTTGAGGGCAATTCCTGATTATCTAGACCCATCAGTGCTGCAGTCCTCACCTTCATCTCAGAACAATGGTATAATATATCATTACAGACTTACACATCCCTTTGTTTTCCGCCAATTTTTCCCCCATGGAGCTCTGGTGTCACTAGCAATGACGTCAGAATTACTGTCCCTATGGAGTACCTAGTGATGATGACAGATTAGTTAGGTTAGCTCACATATTTTTGTAGTGATTATTTTCTTAAAATCAGTCCCATTTTCAGAACATTTGTAGCTTTACATAAACGGTCTCCCAAAGCATGTCCCTTTTGTTATATTTAAATACTATACTTTCCTTCACTATCTGACTTCTCCTTCTTATTACTTTCTCTCTTGGTTGCATTTAAACTATGTAGTTGCTATTGTTTTCAACCATACCAGCAGTATCCCTCATTTGGGGGCTCTTTTGACCTAATTTTTAAGAGATAATGTTTCCATATAAAAGGAGACTCATTCTGCGTTCTATAAGAAATAGAATTTGTTAATTGTCCTATTAAGCCAAGCCTCAGAATCTGTGCCTCTACATTTTGTTTCTGCATATACAATCCAAAAACTTGATGTAATATATGAAATATTGCACCTAGGTTGATGTACCATTAAATGTAATCTCCAATTACATCAAAAATATAACTTTCTTTAAATGTATTTTTAGAAAGGGGAAAGATGTATGTGTGTTTTTGTAGCCTGACATACAAAAGGTTATGTTCTAAAATCTGAATTTAAATATAGCAGAGAAAGAGGGGTTGGGCAACAGTATCAATGCAGTTAGGATGTTACAATTTTTTATTTGTTGTAACATGTATTATCATCACAATTTTTCTTTAAAAGAGTCTTACTCTTGGATAGAATTCCTATTTAGATGGATCAGGTTTCATACAGATACAAAATAATAGGATCATCCTATTTCACACACATGATAGGCAGTTGGCTAGATGTATCCAAATTTGCAGCACCCTGGCAGAGGTGAACCTCAAACAGAGATTTTGAGGAAAATACTGAAGTGGCTTTCCTGATATTTTTGAGGAACTCAGCAAGAACACACAGGAGCACAGAGGAGATAACATGGATGTGCATTCCCGAATTTTTAAGAAGCAGATGATACATACCATCCTGCGTAGGGTGGATGTGAGAGCTTGGGAGATGATACAGTGGGGACAAAATGTAAATGGACTTCAAAATGAAGACAGTGTATCCTGGTGCTATAAAGATGGAGGAAACAAAAGAGGGTTGTAGGGGAGGAGGATTTAGAATTTGCTGTCTCCCATAGTGATGATGAATTATTAAGGTAGTTCATGGCAAGGGTAAGAAAACAGATGTTGCAGCAATAAATGTGTGGCATAATGAAAATTTGGATGAGTTTTAAGTATGCATATAAATGCAAAAAGCCTTCTACAAGAAATGTTAGAAAAAAGTCTTGTTAGGATTTCAGCATAATTTGGCTATGAAGAAAAAGATGGAGGTGTAAAGTGCAGATAAGTGGCAGGCTAGATATGATTTATCATGGTGACTGCAAAAGAGATGCACTTGAATGTGCTGTTTTAAACACATCATTCTTGGGGTCATGTCCCTGGAGAACAAATCTGAGACAAATTTTCTGAGGCTTTCCTTTGAATAAGAACAGTCAGATCTGCAGTGAAGAGATGAATATTCAAAATAATACCTAAATCATCATAGGGTCACATTTTCATAAATGCTGGAGGTGGGTCTTGAAAGAATGCCAAATGACATGAAGTGGTAATGGATGCACTGAGGGAAAACAACAAAAAAAAAAGAAGAAAAATCATGGAAACTTAAGGAGGACAAGGTTTCAGTGATGGATTATTATTCTTCAACTTTAGTTCAGTTCAAAACTAGTAACAGTCAAAGGTAAAAGCAGATTATGTTGTGTCTAAAGGGAGAAATCTAGTTTACAGATGTTCTGGAATGAAACTGGAGAAGAGGTAAATTTAAGGAGCTTGGAGATAGGAATGAGGAGCAGAGCAGTTTGTAGCTGGTGAGAACAGGGGATCAGAAAAAGAATGTTTTTGGTGGGAGCATGAGAACTGAAGGAGGAGAGAACAACAGTTTGCTCAGGATGGAAGAACTGAGGCAAACGGAGGAGTTGGAAAAGAGAAATTCTTAAGATGTGACATGGAAGAAGGAAAGGAGTTACAGAAAGGGAAGTGATGGAAAGCAGATGTCTTAATGTAGAAGACATTGGTGAGTTCCCAATGTGGAGAATGAAGGAGATGCAGGAGCAGAGTAAAAGGGAGGATGATTCAGGGTAGCTAAAAATCCTGCTTGAGATGACAAATGTTCCCTAACTGGAGAATGGAGAATTACTTAACTAGGAAGCAGGAAGAAATATAGATGGATAAAAAAGGCTTGCTGTGGAGAAAAGGGGTGAAGCAAAGGAGGTAGAAAATTAACAACAATCCTTGGGATAAAAAGAGAAAGGAGAGAAGAAACGTGGGAAATAGAGACGGGAGACAAATAACGAGAATTATGATCATCTGAAAATTGTGGAAGGATTGACTGCCAAGGCTTGAGGGAGAAGATGACCTCAAGTATGAGGGTGCAAGGTATATGATCATTGTTTAAAAGGGAGGAGCACAGCGTCAGAGATTCAAAAATATGGCTGATGAAAATCAGTGCAAGGCTGTAAGCCTTGGTACAGGCTGAACTGAAGAAGGAATGAACACAGGAGGGAGACATGGAACTTTTCAGCCAAGGGCTCATGTGAACTGGTGAAGACTTGCATGGGATACAGTGAAAATAAAATGCCTCGAGCTGAAATCAAAGGACAAGGCTAAAGATGGAGAGCAGAGAGAAAGAAAATGATAGGGGGAAGTGAGAAGGGTCATATTTAATGCTGCTAACAATGGAGAAAGAATAAAAGGGATGTAGCCTGGGAGGAGCATGGACAGGGAAAGCGCAAAAGTCCAATGTGACTCCCATGAAATGTATCTGGAGGGATAGAAATGCATGGAAAAGAGAAACTTCTGAAAGAGAGGAAATATTTTAAAAAGGATCCAGGACTTGGTGAGGGTGAAAGGAATGACATATGAAAAATCATGGATGACAGGGTTTTTTACAGAGACAAAGAAAGTGGGAAGAAAGAAGGGTGTAGGTGTGAAATTTGAAGCTGTGGAACACGACAGGTAGAAGCAGTAAGAAAGGAAGATGTAGCATAAAGACAAAATTTTCAAACTTGGATGGAAAAAATAATGATCCTAAATTCTGCTTATCCATCTTACTAGAAGGTGGCTTTAAAGCAGAGTCCCTCAAAATATTTTTCTTTTCTCTTTCCAGACATCATCTGCAAATAGTTACTCAGATGTGTGGGCTTTTCTCTGGAGAGAGCAGCAGGAAATGAACTATGGATTCCTACTCTGTCATCTTCAGGGTGTTCATTAGGTGGGGCTGGAAAGGCTGATAGAAACTATATTTAATAAGGTATCACGTGATTCATTTAGCTGAGAGAAGGAATAGATGTTAATAGTGCCATTCCTAAGCAAGTTTAGATCTTTCTGTTTCACCATATTTGGCAGATCTGTTTGGATGATGCCTGTACTAATGCCTAATACAGACTTCAGCCTGAATGCAACCTAAATGCCTGAGACCAGGCTTATTTCAGCAGTCTGCACTGGAGGGCTCTGCTGCTTGATAATAGTGTTGGTTTCTGTCTTAGGGACTTTCCTGTTTCTGCAGCTGCTTCTGTTTTGTTTGGAAGTGGATATCTTTTTTTTCTTTTTTCTTTTTTTTTTTCCAGGACGTGGGCCTTCTATCACCTGGAGCTTGGGTTTCTGCAGAGAACAGTCCATAAGACCATTCCCAGAGATCAAAAGGGAGCTTCCCCACATGAGCAGAGAACACCCACTGACTGAGTGAGTTCCTCCTAATGTTCCTGGCAGGCAGCTTTGGCTCCTGTGAAATTCAAAGTGTGTTTTTACACGCAAAGCTTTGGGACAGGATCCATCTTGCTTGAATACACCACTCAGTCCTTGTAATAGCTCAGCGGCTGGGGCTCCTCAGGTGAGGGGGGTTCTGTTCTCACCTGTCCTGGGGGAAGGTCTGCTGGTCTCGTGTCTTGCTTGCTCTCCATGATGCTCTCCACCACTATTAATATTTCAGTCATAATGCCCACAAAAAAGCCATTTCCAAGAGAAGCTTTCTCCTTGCTGTTTTTGAGAAGGGATTTGGTTGTTAGGCCTGGGGAGCTGCAGCAGATTGTGGTTCTGATTTGTTTTCTAGGAATGACTAAGAGAGGAGGAGTTTGTACGCTCTGACTGAATTATGATGACTCTGTTAGCAACCACATTTCTTTAACTGTACATGAGCTTGCTGAAAGTATGTTTTTAATCTTGCAAAACCCTCCTCAGTTTCTGATGTCACTTCTCGCATACATTATGTTATTTTCCATTTTTGGCTTCAATCCTTCCATATTTGGCATACAGGATTTTCCAGGAATATTTCCAAATGGATTTTCTCAACTTAGTAAACCTATTACTTTCATATATTTTCATTATCAGTTAATGTCTGAAGATTTCTTGTTTTGAGTAAAACCCCTTGACCCTGGTTAAAACCAACATTTTGTTTTACTGTGTAAGCATCTTAAAAGTGAAATATATTAAATCAGAAAAATTAAGACTAGTATGGTGGAGATTTTGCTTTCAAGTTATAGCAAAGAATGCAAAAAAAAAAAAAGTTCAAGTCTTGATCAGAATAATGAGTATGTGGGATTAATGACTTAGAAGCTGCATCATAAAAATTTGATTCCTCAGAGGCAAAATGAATGAATCACACAGTAGCTGGTTTTGGTTCAGAATGATGGTTCTCCCCAGTTAGCTTCCTTGGTATCATTTTAACAGCATCCAACAACGACAGTGAAACGTTTCTTGTGTTGGGTCCTCAACCAGGGAAAAAAATGTATTAAAAAAATCTGGATGTGCAGCCTGGTACTCGCTGTTGGAAATCTGAAAACATAAGGCTGCAGTTCTCCATTGTGGACCACTCCCTGGTGAAACTTATATCCTTTTCTCCAAACTGTGTTGGAACTGGTTATCCTGTACTGCAGTGACATCTACTGAAGGAAAGTAAAAAGTCTTGGGAAAGCAGTGTTGGCCTCTCTAAAACATAACACAAACAACAGGGATTTAATATATTATTGAATACTGAGAGGTGTACAATTTCTCCCTTTGTCAATTTTAGGGCTATTATTATCTGTTGTTATGAAGCACCCATCACCACTATGTTCCCAGACTCTAAATACAGACTTAACTAATGTATTCTGTGACCTATACTTAATTCCTGAAAGATTGTGGTTTAGTTTTAGTTCATTCTCCCTTTTTTTCTCACTGAAGGAGGGGAGGGATTAGAATTTAGGGGGCTGGCAAGCATAAATATTGTTCAGACAGAGCTGGCTGCTGTGTGCCACAGCGGGTGGAAAAGACAAGAGAATTGTTGCTTCTGCTACTAATGTGAACTGCTTGTATTTTTATTACCTTTATGTAGAGCATATTTGAATATGTGCTTTCTTTATGCCCTCCTCTTGCCAGCAAGCACTGTTTTATACTGTTTTATAGTGGAAATGAACTAATGAATTGCAGAAGACTAATGGATTGCATTATGTACAATGCAATGCCCCTCCTCTTGTAGGGGAGATCTGCCTCATTTGCTGGCAAAGCTTTGTGGTCTTATAGCTGCCTCATCCAGACAATTCCATCTCTTTCTTCCAGGGGACTGGATTATGGGATCTTATCTCCTTGCCATAGGCAGCAGTGTATGCAGGTCTCTGGATGAGGAGGAAAATAGGATTCATGCCTGCACTTCCATCCCTCAGAAGCAGACAATATCTTGTCCTTTTAGTTGCAAGATCCTCCTTGAAGGGATACCTCCAAGCAGAAGAAATCCCACCATTGTATTCATGTGCCAAACTAGAAATGAACTTGAAAAAAAAGCATAATGTAGCTACAAAATATTGTTTGATTGAGATTACTGTTGTGTAAAAAAGACCTGAAAATACCAGTGGGAAGGGTTTATAGTTCTGCTCCCTTCTGCATTTTTTTTCTGGTCTTCCATCATGCAACACTTGCAGCCTATAATTAAAACAGCTTGCTGCTATTTGCATTTTTATGAGAGGAGCCTCTTCTAACATACCACTCTTAAATCTCCTATTTGATATTGAGTGAAATTTAATCTCAAGGCTTTACTCTTTGTAGATAATTTAACTCTTAATGGCTTTTCATCCTAAATCTATCCCTGCTTCTATCTGAGCATATGTGTCTCCCTCCTCATCTCTGTCTTTCTTCCTCATTATTTGTTCACCTTTAAGCCATTCCAAAACTATTGGAAAGACAGATTGCAAAGACAGAAGCCTGAATTTTGCTATTATGCTCTACAACTCTGGCATGAATTCCTACACATTCCTACCAGAAATATTTCTGGAACTGAAAACCCAGCAAGGGAAAAAAGGAGCTCTAGGCTGCTTATTAGTTAAATAGTTCTGTATAGCACTATTTGCACATGGGAGTCATATTTATGGATTTAGCTGAACAGTCAAAGAATACTGCTTTGCACAATATTTTTGGAAGTGATTAACTTAAGGACATACATAAAATTAAAATACAATTTATGTGCTTACTTTTGTAAGACATCCCTTAGAAAAGTAATAGCTAGCAGCAAAGCATGTCTAGCAAGTGGAATTTTCTGTTGATTCTCTCATTCCCTTTCCTATCTTTCCTTTTCCTGACAGAAACAGATGGAATTTTATTTTCTCACAATTACTATGAACTGAGACTAACAGCTCCTAAATTAGCAGAGAGGGGGTGGAAAGGTGTGGAAAGCAATAAAAACATGCAAACCCTCTGTAACAGTCTGAACAGTGAAATGTGGAAATAAATCTTGTCAATCAATAAACCATAACTGCCCTGTGGCTTGTGGATTACACCCAATACATGCAATGATCCAACAGTCCTTCATATAATTTGTGTATATTAAATAATAAAAAAAATTGTGCTGATTAGACCTCCCAAACTTCTATATAAGACGAGGACTGACATTTTATTTACCTACTGATCAGGTCTGCAAAGGATTTTTTCAGCTTTGAAATTGTTGTTTAAGCATGGAAGCCTTTGACTTTCTGAGAACATTTCCTTTAGGTTCTTCTTTGCCCCATTTAGTCTTTTTTTTTTGCTCAGTTTCCTCTCTTCCAAAATTTGGTATGTTCTTTATGTGACCAATATATATATATTATTATTATTTGTAGTGTTTAATCACAAGAGAGAGCACAATGGTAATAAGCTCAGTTTAAAACATACTCCAGTTATCACATGGACATCTTCTGAGAAAACAGCCACTTGACTTTCTTGTAGGCTAGTTCTGGAGTTGGTCTGGATGTGCCACAGGTACTGGGCAGCATATGATTGTCTAACACATACCCCAGGAGTCACACAAGGACTTCCTGCACTACAGCTATGTTTAATTTTGAGAAAGAAGACTTTCTAAATTGAACAGGTTAAATCACTTAACCTCTAAGCAGGCTGTATGGAAAGGTGAAGAAATTAACATTCAGAGAAGTACAAGCTGCTGAGATGTCATTTTCTAAACCTTGACTGAGGTGTGCAGGAGGAAGGCCTGATGCAACTCTCCGTTTTGTTCCTGATGAGGATCTCATGGTGGAAAATGCACATCACCCGAGCTGGAGTGAGGGTTCCCCTTCAGCACAAACAAGGTGGGACATCCTTTCAGGCAAAGAGAAGTAAAGGAAGAAAATCTCTGTGAGGGAAAGAAAACAGCTACAGGTAAGGTATATTTCAAGCTCAACTTTGTCTTTGCTACAGAACCAACATCATGCTGGTCCTGGTTGTGGACTGCTTTAAGATCAGTAAATTCATTTGGGTATGATGGACCTTGCCCTACTGATATTGCTGATACTGACCTGTTAGTTCAAGAACAGGAGCCCACTATATTCTTGCTAGTGTTTGTAATGACCATAACCCTTTCTAGAACTGATTAATGCCAGGTGATGAGGATTGCTGCCTCTGGTCTGACATATGCATATCTCTTCTTCTTTGCTCCCACACATGTATGATTGAGGCTATCTAACACTTAGTAAGCTTCTGTGTACAACAATAGCCCAGAGGCTGTCAGTGATTCCTTCCTATCACTGAGGAAGCTGAACTACAGAGGCTGCACCTGGTTACACCCCTGCAGCTTAAGCAGAGCTTCCATGAAGATGACTGTGATGCATGGGATGAAAGATGTTCAGTAGACTAAAATTATTCAGCTACATATTTTCTGCCAAGTAGACCCTGAAAGTTCTGGGAGACATGCCAGAGTGATGCTGGTAGATGAATGCTTCTGAGCCATCATGTCCTTGACTGCAGGAATAGAGAAATGTTTGATCAGGATTTTTTTTAAGGTTTCCCTCTCTTTGTTTTCCTTCTCTTTGTATGGGCTCATGTTAAATACTGGCTAAAAAATTGTATACTCATTTGATGACGCCCTTCTCATGGAAAACCATAATTAGATATAGATTTTAGCTATGCAGTTTTCAGAGATTCTACTTTATTTTATAGTTACCTCCAACCAGTATCATATGCATTTTCCTGGGTTTTCTGGGTTTGCATTATTTTGCTGATTCACTGCATAAAGCACATTGAAAATTCTTAGTAATCTTCCAAATACAATCAGCCTGATTCTAATTCCTTATATTATGTGCTCATTTCATGGAAGGTCCAACTTCACTCTCCCTTAGCATATACAGCTGGGAAAGATTTGATTTAAGTCAGATCTCTAAAACCTCCTTCTTGAGCATTTTTTTTTACGAGATTCTGCACTATATGTTGTTTTGTATTTTGGACTTTTTTTACCTGTGCCTAAAGGCAGTGGCTATTGACATTTCTGCCATAGTGGCTCATTCATACCAAACTTGCCTCTGAAATATGGCTTGCTTAGTTCACTGAACTGCTTTTTTTTACCTGAAAAAAAAATTAAATTTACTGCCACAGCTATATCATGATTGTTTTAATTAAATTTTTTGTTCCTGCTAATTTTCATGAGGTTGAAATATTTCTAGATAATTTTTATGTGTGTTTATGAAGCCCTTTTCAGCATCTTAAGTCCCTACTATTATTTAACAATATAAGTATCGCTACAGTTCTGGGGCTTTCTTTTCTGTTTAGCACAACCAATGTGGAAAAACTTTCATTTTCCATCTGACATTTTTTGCAACATTGTAACAGGAAGATAGCTTTCTCTTTTACTTCAGTCATACACCAGTTGATGTTTCTGATGCTCTCTTTCATGCCTTATTTTTAGTAATTGTGATTGTGCCTTCAATGGAACATTCATTTCACATTAGCATCTTGTACTCTGGAGGGATTTTGTAGTGATGTAGAAAAATAGTCAAAGCCTTTAAAGAAAGAGTGTCCAAAATTAATTTTTTTTAAAATTCATTTTTGAAGCATTTTCTAGTTTTTGACTCCTGTGAGAACTAAAATAGCCAAATTCAGTATATACTAAAATAATAAGCATTTTTATTCTGTATTATACTACAATGTGAACAGAGGGAAGAAAGGAGCTGAGCACATAAGTCTTCAGGAGGTGCTGGATACATAAGGGTCAGTCCACCTGTAGAAATCAATGTCCCATTTAATCTGCACAGTGCTGGATTTAAAGGCAAGGTTAAGAATTCTGGGTTACAAAGGACATTAACAGGTCTGAACAGGTATATCTTTGTCTGGGATTTGCAGATTTATTTGATTATGCTGAGTATGATCATATGTTCAGGGCAACAGGGATGTGCAAAGAGCCTCTGTAAACCAGAAAAGGCAGAAATACTCCTGTAATACATAATTAGCTTTCTTACTAGTGGAAACAGCCAACCAAGTTCCAAGGAAGCCATGAAGTGTCTCGATAAATAGAACAAAACTATCAATATGTACAAAAATCTACTGTGGCACATGAACTTCAAATGAAACTGAAGATAAATAACAAGGAAAAAAGAAACAGAACCACATATAAAGGGATCTTTTTCTTTATGGGCTTAGACTGAAGGTAGACTAAAGGTAGTGTCACCCGGACCTGCAACATCATGCATGCCAGAACTAATATTATGTGGAAGTTGTTTGGATCAATGAAATTCAGATTCAATGTTATTTTAGGCAATGTTAACACTGTCCTGACTCACGAGAGAGAAAATTAATTTGGTCTGGATCTCAATATCTCCCTGAGAATATATCTTAGTTGAAATATTTTTTGATCAAATTCAGTGCCTGATTTTCAGATGCTACTTTACAGTCAGATTTACAGATTTGCAGTCCTAGTTTGCCTCCTATTTTTAGCAAAACTTGGGCTTTGCAGGGGCTAAGCTAAAGCTTGGGGGCTTTCCAAACTTGCAAAACAAAAACAACAGTAACTTTTGTTTCTGTTCAGTCTGCTGCTTTTTCCATCTGCTGGAGCATTTACCATCTCACAAGAGTTTGTAGCCCAATCTTTGGATTTGGTGTTTACCTTCCTGTTTCCTGCATAACTACTTTGCCTTTTTGGAGTATGGCAGTTTTATGTCCTATTGCTATATTTTCTTTAGATCATTGTTTCCTAAAGTTACTGAAGCACTGAAAATGCCCACAAGGACAGATTTCATTCGAGGGCAGTACATGGGTTTAATTGTAACTAAAATAAGACAAATTGACACTTCTTTTGTCATTTCTATGCAGCAGTCATTTCTCCAAATGCCTAGGGCATCTTGGAATGTCAGCTTATTAAACTTGACTCAACAAAGAATTCTAGGGCGCTGTTTTGCAAAGGATGTTTTATTAATGAATTGGCATCAAGAACCATAAAATATAAAGGTTCCCAACTTTGTGTATTAAAATTAACGCAATTTACAGGCTTTTTAGTAGTGAAAATTTCCTATTTTCAAAGGAAGTTTCCTATGACTAGGATTGGATAGAGTAGTGATACATGGATAGGGATAGTGCAATAACATTTCTGTTTTCTCATTCCTTGATCTCAGAAGCACTATTTGGGTGCACTCTCTCCTTGTCCTTCAACATCCCTCCTTCAAGTATCTACATTGGATCAGAAAAGTCAACCAGACAAATCACAGCCATTTGCTATTCCATGGTGAGTACTTTTGAGCTGGAAGCATAAAAGGTATTCACAGCTCAGGCTAACAAGGAAAACTGGTCATAGTCCCCATGGTTTCTAGGGCTTAATGTCCTGGCACACTTCCAGCATGTGTGGGATTTTACAAATGTATTTAAGGAACAGCTTTCAACCAAAGGTTATGAAGTAAGAGGGTCCTGTAACTTCTCTGCTGCCATGATGTGTCTGAACAGATCATCACCACAGCCAGCTGGCCATAGCCAAGAGAGGCAGATGAAATGAATACAGAAACGCTGCCACAAACTGCAGTGATGAACACAGGTCAGGGGCATAGAAGGCCCTATTCTGCACATGGAACCAGGCCACTTTGTAAATTAAAAACAAATTAAAAAATGAGGATTTTCTAATCTTCAAATTATTTAGGTGATCATATGCATTCACTAATTATCATACGGCTCGTGGCAGGGCACTAGGCTTTAAAGTAACAATATTATAAAATAATCATCTGTCTTTTAAATAATAAAAAGTAATCTTTATGTTAAATAATATTCTTTTAAAAATCAAAAATAACTAATTTTTTCCTTGTTGCTAAGTAACTGTAAATAGGGCCTTAGTAACTTGCTATTTGTTTGCAACAGTAGTCTGATAAAAGATAACTTTTAGCTCAACTAAGAGAATACAAAAACCTCCCAAGAACAACTCTTAAATAAAGTCTGTCCATACAATGGTATGACATTAGCTAAGTAATCCGTGTCCTGCCAGTGTATTACCTCAACTTGTTCTTCACTTGTCACAGGTAGTAAAAAAGGTCTTTGTCATGTGCAAATAAAAAGACATTTGAGCATTTCTAAGTAAAACTTTGAGAGAAAAAATATTTGCTTAAGACAAACAACTGTTTCGTGACAGACCTATTTTGGGTGAAAAGAATGTAAAAATCTAAGCAATGTGTCTCTGGTGTATAAATAAATGCCCTGTAATTGTCTTTGCTAAAAGTGGAGGTAATGGTGTTGAAACAATAGACTCCATTGAAAACATGAAATCCTGTAAAGTGATAAATGTGTAAGGTCAGCTGAACTATCTGAAGGTAAATCACTTTTCTTTCCTTAGCTACTGACGTCTTTAATCTAAGAAAGAAGACGTCCAGGAATTAACTCTGTGTGTTCCACAGAGGTAGGAAAAGACCTGTAACAGGTATAGAATCACACCTGCCACTTCACTTAGCAGGAACCCCTCCATTATCCTGCCTCTTCCCTGGATTAGATGATTCCTAGCACAAAAATCTCCAAACTGTGTTCAGACATGCTCACCTCTTGCTAAGACTATGTCACACAGATTGCTGGCAAGACTGATGAGGCCAATGCATTTCTGGCCAGCCTGTGGCCAAGGGGCTAATGCTTCACATTCCTTCTAAGGGGTTGGGGTCCTTTAAACTGGTAATGAGCAAAACTCCCCTTGTATACACAAAGAATTGTCATATCAGTGGGCCCAAATCTTACTTGGAAGTTCCCTCTGGAGAGGAGAGGGCTGAATAGGAGGTAGTTACAGTTTAGGGCTGCTTTGACTACTTGTACAGCTCATTCCAGATTTGCCATAACAGGCTACTGTGGCCAGCAGCCTCCAATGGGCCGCATGTATCAGGTAACATCACCAGGAGTGGAGCACAGATTTAGTACTGCAAAAACTAGTATCCTATTTCATACCAGTTTACACAATGTATTCATGCCATACTTTCTCCATTTCTCAGTTTCCACTGTACTTTCCAGCCATTCCTAATTCTGATCTCTCCTGGATCCCTCCAACTTTATATGTACTTTACATATATAAAATACTACATGTGTTATATTCTGTGTATTTATATCTGATACCTACATACCTATACAGCACTGCTGCTATCCCAGGCAGCAACAGTATCCTGCTGTAAGAAATTCTCCTCTCAAGGAGAGGAGAATGCACTAAAGTCAGCAGCTCAAGGATCCTTACTGCACATGTAGAAAGAATACATTTGTGATGGGAACATCAACCTCTGCACCAACGACTAGGTAAGAGCATCGAGGGCTTAGTTTGAAAAGGTTTTGACTCTGTGCTCATATTCTCTTTCCTTTGAAGGCAGAATTTTTCCATTAAAGCTCACTTTGTCAAGTTATTTTGGGGATAACCTCACAAGAAACTGAACAACAATAAATACATAAACATTGAAAGAATAAAGAAAAAACTGTTAATGCCAAGTGTGTAAGAACTTACATCCATGGCAAAAAAACCCCCCAAAACTGCGAGAAAGAAAAAACATTATGTTCTGATAATTCCCGTATTTGATTTCTTACTTCTTACGCAATGCATTTTCTTTACATCTCTGGTGTTTCCATTAGAAATACGATTCTCCTTCCCTGCCTCCTGCTCAGTTGGTATTTTGGTCATGATGGTTTTTCATCTTTAAGAACAAAGGAATTTTTGTATTTTATAAGATCAGAGATTTATGAAGTCCCATGACTTTTCTCTGAAAATGACAACGTAAATTATTGTATAAAAAGTACAAGCACTTGTTACAGGCAAAAAAAAAAGAGTTTTCTTTCTTACCCTCAGCATCTGTCAGCTACAAAAGAAAAACCCGAAGGGATGCTCTTTATTTAAAATTATCTCTATTATTATCATCGTAAGACAGTCAGAACTACTTTAACCTTTACAGGTCTATCCCATTGTGATATTCTCTTAGCTATTGGTAACAGCAATGTTATATTGTGTTGAGAAGTTTCACAGATTTTTCTATTCTAGCTCATCACATTTTCTGATATTCAAGTTCAGTATACATTCTTATGTTTGTCTGTGAGTTTATGTTATTTGTATTTTTCTGTTTTGAAAATATTTATTTATTGCCCCTCACTCATCTCTACATTAAACAGCCCCACATATACAGTGCCTCCTTGCATAAAAGTCTCAAGAGAATTTCTAATTTGTTTCATCGTCTGTTTTTGAAATAATTTTGTTTGCATTTTTTGAGATAGAGAGAACAAAGTAAGACACAATAGAAAATATAACTGACTTAAATAATGCTTGGATATTGTCAGAGTTATTTTCAGTGTTGCTTATAGACACCTTTCTTGATAAAGATCCTTTCATGTAGATACTTCCTAAGTGTAGGAGGATTTGCCTTAAGGACCATGAGCATCTTTGACCCTTTATTGTGGTTGAGGCAGAGGAAGTATTCCTAACACGTTTCTGAGAAGTATCTCTTTGTCTGCCTTAGAGTGAATGTGTATTATTTTAGCAGTTCCATGATTTATTTTTAAAACTCTCTGAATGTACCGTTTAACCTGAGGACTTAGCCTCCACCTCATCCTGTTGTTTCAACAACTCTCCCTCTGATTCCTCAATCTCCAGTCTGGAGGTAGAACAGAAATGGTGTAGAGGGCTATTCTGGCATTTTCTTACTGTTTTTACCCTCTTCTCATATCCTCATATTTTTAACAAAGAACATCTATATACTTTTTTTTAAAAAAGTAACATACGCAAAAATTTGTTAAAATTGAAAGCTAACAAATAGTTGAAATGCTTCATTTTTTTCACCCAGAGACTGAAAGCTGAAGGTAAGTTGGTATTTCTATGAGAAAGGAAAAGTACATTATTTTTGTATCTTTGTAAAAAAAACCACTTCAACTGCCATAACATAATTTCTTAGACTAAAAAACTATGTATTTGTTCTAAGTATTTAATAGTAATGTTTTAACACAGAAAATAAATTCCCATCACCTCTATTTTATGCTGACTTGGGTTCATCTATTATTAGGACGGGGATGGGTGACAGGAGACGACCACTGTTTCCTTCAGAAAGGGAAAGAGAGGTGTTAGCACAGCTGCTGCTTGTGCTTGTGGCCCTTGTCTGACCCCCCTTTCTCTGGCCACCTGCCCTCTCTCTCCCCATTCACACTCTCCAGCAGCAAGGCTCCCCCTGGGGTCTTCTGCACTCGGTGGAAAGCTGAGAAAAGTTGTACTTGGCAGAGACCCCTGCAAGCTACCAGTGCCCATATTGCTCTGAAGCTGGGTATTGAGGGGCAGAAGCACCTATTCTTAATAAAGTCCGGTAAACTAAGCCATAAATAAATGAATAAATAAATTATTGAGAGACTGAATAAATGAAACAGCACTTTAAGTACCCTATTTAAACCAAGGTATTCTGTTCACAAGGAATAGTGCTTTAAGGAAAGCAGAAGTCACTGGCATTTCTGAGCTTGCAAGCTGAGAGCTGCAAGCAAACTGCCTCTGTCATCATTTGAAAACACAATGCTGATAGATCTCTGACTTGGCAGTAGCACTAAACAGGATTAACCACTCTGGCATCTCAGGTTTCATTGCACTGAAATGGAAATAAGTGCTGTTCACACAAAGAATGGCATTTGTCATATTATTCATGCCTGTGGTGGCCTCTCAGGGTGTACACGGTTGGTCACATCGAGCCAAACAATGCATGACTTGAAACTAAACTTTCAAGAGTGCTTTAATGGTATCATTATCGGTTAATTCTTTTGGGTTTAGGGTACTAATTGAAAGAGATAGCAACTTGGCTCAAACATCCTGATAATCTTGGCTTCCAAGAAAGTACCTTTTTTGGTTTTATTCTTATGTAGCACATTTATTTAGCAGCTAGCCCTTTGCCCACCCCATGGCACTCCCTATCACCTCCATTTCTCCCAGGGCATGCTCAGCACAGGGTGTAGCCCAAGAAGGATTTGCATACCCATCACTCAGAGACCTGATTAATTTGATTGTGGATTTGAGATCCTGTTGCCAACCAGGACAGCTTCTTTCTGTGGCTCCAGCAGGTCACAGCTGCCACCCTGCCCCAACAGCATCCCAAGTGGTGGCCAGCCTGTGCTAAATCCAGCTGATGGCCCACACCCTCCCCTCACTTGCCAGCTGGGCCCCTCCTTGCTACCTTGCTTGCTCCTGACCTCCATCTGCCTGCCCCACCATCCACAGAGCCAAGGGGCCACAGGAGGCTGCCAGCATGTGCTGGCAGGGAACTGTCAACTGTAACTGGCAAATCCCATGGCAGAAGTGCTCGGTTCAGTAGCATCACAGAAACTGGACTGGATTTGGAAGTTGTGGGACCATGGGGTCCAAAGGCTACATATGAGAGAAAATCACCCCTTCTGTGTAGCTGTGTGACTCTGCCAGATTGCCTAAAAATATTGGGAGACAACAGTGCCTTTGCTTAAATTTTTCATTTTCTCAAAGCTTTCGCACAGCCAGAAGAGCTGGAGTGTTTTTTTCACGTGGGACTGAGTTGGGCAGCAGTGCCCCCAGACAGCTGGATAAGCCCCAGCAGCAGGGAGATGGCAGGCTTTGCAACAGCTGCTGAATTCAAGGGTAGGGATTATTAGCACTTCATCTTGTTTGCTCTCACTCTTAGTGATGAAGGTGCTCTATTTTAATTGAATTTCCTTTCCACTTCCAAAGAGCATCCAAAGGAGAAATGTCAGCACATTAAAGGAGACTTTGCTTTTGTTTGCCAAAATATGAACCTGGAGCCAGAATAGTTCTTCTCTGGTAATTATAAAAGCTCAAACATTTATTACTCTCCTGTTGGATGACACTTGTAGTACACCTTGGAGAAATAAATTCTTACCTAGACATGCAGAGAAACCACCGGCATTAAGAGAAAATGGGTAAGTTAGGTCACCTTCTATCCTATTTTGTGGAGTGTGTCAACTGAATAACAGTAATTCATCATTACTTTTTACTATTGCAAAATGAATGGGAATTTGGGTCAAGTGTATTGCTAAAATATTTGTTGACATATCAGGATTGGTGGCAGGATGTTTTTGCATTTAGACCTCTAATAGAAAACACTGATCTGGATTATTATGACCCAGAAGTAATAGTTTTGTTTCCTGGTGCTGTTGCTTTGTCCCATGTTTAAATCCATTTCATAAAATGTTTTCTTCTATTTTATTAATTTCTTTTAGCCTAGCTGGAAAGATTCCTATTACATTTACACAAGTAGTTTGGATTAATTGAAATTGTCTCCAGTAGAGTGATTATTTTTCTGCTTTTCCTGGATTAAAAAAAACAAACCTCAAAACAATGTTGATAATTTAACACTCAAAATGAGATAGTCAGAGCTAGAAGTACTAAAAACATTTGATTCACATAATTTGAATACAAACACAATGCAATTTATGTCAAAATAAAGAAAGGGTCACAATAAGGTATTTAGAAATACTGAAACAAATCATTTCCATATAAACACCAGTTTTACTTTGCCAGTTTATGAATATGTTCAGGATTTTTATACTTCAGCTATAGAAAAAAACAACTGCTTAAAATTTTGTCCTTTTTGGTATTACAAATCTATTACATGTTTTTGTCCACAAGATTTTGGGAGTAAATATTTTTTTTTTCTTTTTGTTGTTTGTCATTGTGCAGAAGATAATCACCTAAAATAATAATAAAAAAAAAAATCTGTTTTCCCTTGCTGGGGCAATTTTAATCACTATTCATCCAGTGGCAATAGATTAGTCATAGCTTAAGTCTATCTTACATGAAATTGGTTTCTCACTGCTTTTCCTTTAAAACCAAATTTTAACTAATACATCCAAATATTTTAACAGGTTGTGTGGTGAATATTCTGTTCCCACTTATTTCTGTGAGCTTCCTGTACTTCAGAGAAGTTATTTTCAGGTTTGCAGCTATGCAAATGAAAGTAACATAACTCCTTTCCTTTCAGGGCTACGAGTTCCTACATGCATGTCTAAACACCTTATGCATATACTGTAATATTATAGCATTAAATGAAACTGCTTTAGAATGCCTGAATGTTTTTACTTACTCTAGTCACAGTGAATGTTCTTTACACTTGTCATCTGCAATTATTCCTGCTCTTAATCTACACAGTTTAAAAATTGTGAAGGAGGTGATGGCATTTTCTATAAGCCAGCAGAAAAGGAAAAGAAACATTAAAGAAGATGTTATTAAAAGCATATGTCATTGTCACACTTCAGGCCCTGAAGGACTTCTGAGGCTGTTCTGGAAAAGGCAAACTTCATTCTTGAGAAAGAACAAAATGTTAATTTGCTGTCAGATAAAAATCTACAGTATCTGTTGAATTCACATAACTGAACACTAAGGCAGACCTCTTTAAGTCAAAATTGCAGCTTTCTTCAGCTAGTGAAACTGCACATCCTCTCAGATACCTGTGATATACTTAGTCACATAATCATATTGTGACAGCTTGAAAGGAGGAGGACTCAGAAAATAGAAAAGCAGTTTAAAATTCTTATTGAAACAATTTTTTATTGGAAGACAGTGGCATGCATTTTGCAGAAAAAATAAAATCCTTTCCCTGAGGAAGCTGATATTTTCCAGTGGCCTTAAAGAAATCTTACATTCATTGAATCATGTTGTCGGCAGGGACCATGGAAGGTGGCTAAGTCCACTCTCTGCCTAAGGGCCACTCTACCTGTGCCAGTTCTTAACAGTGGTGCAAGCTCTTCTTGTAGAGTTTGAGGCCACACAAACTCCCAGACAATCTTCTTCCCATCCTTATATTTATTTGGTTTTTAATCTTCTTGCTTTGTTTTAAACCTTGATCCATCCACTATGGAACTGGAGAGTGAATTCATCCTTTTCTTTACAGCACTTGCATATACCTGATACACATTCATATCAGTACTGCATAGATAGGTATGTTTCTCCTTCTGCTTTATCCCTTCTAGCTAAATTCCATGTTGTGGGAGTTTTTAAAATTTTTCTTCTAAGTCATGTTTCATAGATACCTGATCATTCAGATTGTTCTTTTCTGCTCTTTCCATGGGCTACATATTTACTGAAGCCAAACAGACCACGGCTACTAAGTTTTCCTAGGGCCATGTAAATAAGGCTGATTCACAAAGAGTCCATCCATCTTTTTCTGTATTGTTTTATGTGGTTTAACTTTCTCATTGCAGCTCTGTGACAATATCCCCTTTATATAGATTGTGATTCACATAAAACCAGAACTTTTTTCTCTTTTTTTTTTTTTTTTTTTTTTTTTTGGTCACATAATTGCAGCTTTTTTCCCTGCAGAACACCCAGTAGTTTCCCTTTTCCTGTTTGTATAGCTGATCGCATCTGCCGCCGCCCAGTAGCAGGCACTTATCCCTGTTGAATAGAACCTTCCTTATCCCAAACCAAACCACTAGTGTGCGAAAATCCTTCTAAATCCAGCATCTGTCCTCCAACATTCTAAAGACTCTCAGTTTGGTATAATCTCCAGTAACGTAAACAGGTTTTCTGAAACATCACTGAGTTCATTAACATCCTTCTGACAACAAGCCGCTTGTGTGAGCTCCCTAAATAACTTCTTCTACATTGTTTTCCTTGTTTGCTGAAAGAATATCATACGAAACCCATGTCAAAAATCTTATTTAAGTGACATCTAACATGACCTTCAATGTTTCTCCTCCGCTGATGATTCCTCTTACTTTGTTGCAGGAGAGATTAGACTTGACATCCTTTGTTCTTGACAAAGCTGTATTGGCTGTTACTTGTTGTGTTACAACTGCTTAAAGATAGCTTGTTTACTTGCTCCAGTATCTTTTCTATGTACTAAGGTCAAACAGATTGGTATATAATATCCTCTTTCCTTCTTTTTCAACAATACAGTTTCTCTCCTTCTGTCCTGTTATATTTCTTCATTGTAAATTATCACTGATAATCATTAATTTTCATCATCCAGTCCTTTATATTCAGGTGATGGAAAAGCAGCAAATTGTGTTTGAATAATTTTTCACTTGATCCTTTGATTATCCTGTCTACCTTCCCAATTATCAATAATGCCTTATATATATATATGTATAAAAACAAAAATTAGATGCAAAAATATTAAAAAACTTGACTTTCTTAGTGTTGTCTATTAAAAACTTACAGGTGCTGCTTGATAGGGGGATAATAATTTGCTTGATTTTTTTCCATGTTTGGTAATGTACCTAAAATTATTTTATGTTACCCCAAATATCCCTTGCTACTTGTGTCTCATTTTCTGCTGCCTTTTCATACTTTATCCCTGCATGATCAGGCTGTGCTTTTGTAGCTCCTCCAAGTAACCTGACCCAACTTCTTTTTTCTGGATGCTTCATTCCTATCTGACGCTCAGGAGGAGCTTGTGACAGCCAGGCTGATCTTTTATTCTTGTTGCATTTTCTGCATGGATATTTCATTTACTGATATTCTTAGTGTTGTTTCTTTGGGGAAGTGACAATTCTTAAACATTTTTTTTGTCTGCATCAACCTCCCAGAACATCATGTTGACCACTTGTCATGGGAACCCACGATTCATGGGAACCTACCTCCATTAAATGTACTTTTTGGTGTGTTTTAATATTGTAGCTTTTTTCTAAAATCACAGAATATCCCTGCAAAAAACTGTGAAGCCATACATTTATATCTGTAGACATATACAGATATATGTATACATGCATACCTATACATACATGCAGACACATGTGGCTGTCTCTCTCTTTGTGAAGAACACTGAGAACTTTAAAAAAATGCCTGGGCTTCCTGACCCAAATATTTCAGTTCAAAACCTACAAAAGAAAATGAAAGATGATGGGCGAGTCACCAGAAAACAAGCTCATCATTCTTGTGGAAAATAGAAGCAGTCAGGATTTCTTCTTCCTTTTCTAATAATCCCATAAAGAATTTTTTTTTTTGTTTGACATCAGCTATAGCTTGTAGATGGACACATGTGAAGCCATTATAGATCCATTTGGCTCCTAGATTAGAAGAGGGCGTTAAAAGTTTTCTTCTATTCCACTCTTTTTACTGGTGATGTATCTTGTAGATATTTATTCTTATGACTATTGTTTTTTCTGCTTCATCACATCAGGGGTCTAAGAGGCAGGATTATTGTTGGCTGGGCTTCCTGATTTCAGCCTTAAGGGAAAATTACGAGCGGGTATAAGACTGCACCAGTTCATGTTTGATGGCTCTGCAAACCAAGATATGGTGTCCAGCTGGCTCCCAGGGAACAGATTCCTCAGATGTTGTATCTAGCACTGGCTGGGGTTTAAAGAATAGCTTAAAAATATATTTTCATTTCCTCTGTGTCTCACAGGAACTTATTCTGTGACACTTGGCATGTTTTTGTATCCATCATTACAATGAACATAATCTCTCGTTTTCCTGCAAAAGTTCAATATTACAGAAAGAGGAAAATATTTCAAATTAAAAGCAGCATTCATCTGCATTTGTAATGAGCATAACACACTTCACTATAAAGGCTTTCTGTAAGCATGTTTCAGTATTTCTTGCTCTTCCTCTTGAGTATTTTAATTACCTGGATTAGCATATTTTTACTTGTTTCTTTCCTGTTGTCTAAACATTAAATATTTATAATTATGTCAAGTACTCATTTTCCTTGTTTCTAAGGAGCCATTTACAGCTTATGAGAGTTCTTAAAATAAATTGTTAGTAGTAACTTGCAGTATATGCAGGACACTAAAGTGGGCTGTATGAATTTCACTGTCATACAGAAGAGCGAGAGGGGGGGTTGGGTAGATATTTGGGGTTTCTTTTCTGTGGTTTGGGGGGGGGTTGGTTTTTTTTTTATTTAAAGAACTCATAGAATCTCACTCGCGTGACCTTAGCATAATTTTGAATTTAAAATTTCACTTCCAAGTTTTGTTAAACGGTGAAGACGAAAATTGGGCACAAACTCCTCTGAATGCTGGTAGCATTTAAAGTATGATTTTTTTTTTACCATTTATGCTTATGCCTACACGCCTCTTGCGGTCTGAATTAAAACACCCAAAGCTTATAAAATCGGCCTGCATCCTCCCAAAATGCCAAGGGAGAGCTTGGGGAGAGCTAAGGGAGAGCTTTTCTTTCAGTGGATAGGCGTGGATGTCTGTAGAAGAAATGTGTGGTATTTCCCAAGTGGATATGCACTGATTACAACGTACACTACTACCCGTCCTAAGTGGTTCTATGTAATTATACGCATATACCGTGGTGCACGTACAATGCAGGGCACTATTCACCACGTGTACAGCGGCGGTGCCGGCACCACCGCGGTGCGGCTGCAGCGCACGGCACCGGCTGCCTCAGGCTTCCCCTCAGAATCCCCTGCCATCGATCCCTCACGCCCTTGCCAGGCGTTCACTGCTCAAGCCGAAGTTTCCTACACGAACACCTGCCAAGGGCTCATTTTCCCCCTCACAAGGCGGTTCCGCTCCCCGGGCGCAGCAGCCCCCGCGAACCCCGATCCTCCCTTCCTCCTGCGGCAGCTCGGGTACAGCGCGGGGATACTGACGGCGGGGCGAGGGAATGGCGGGGGTTACGGGGATGGCGGCCGTGAGGGGATGGCGGGGGGTTACGGGGATGGCGGCTGTGAGGGGATGGCGGGGGGTACGGGGATACCGGCCGTGAGGGGACGCCGGCGTATCGGGATGCCCACGGGTCGCGCAGCTCCCAGCGGTGCCGCCCCCGCCGCGGCGGGCGGAAGGGGGCCGGCGGGGAGGGGGGAGGCCCCGCGCCCCCGGTGCCGCTGCCGGGCATGCGCGGTGCCCCCGGAACATGGCGGCGGCGTGAGGCGGGCGGCGGCAGGAGCGGCTTGACAGGACGCCGCGAACCCGCGTCCCGCCCGCCCGGTGAGTGACGGCGGCGGCGTTTCCCGCTCCCCGCGGTGACGGGCAGAGGGAGGAGGAACGGAGAGAGAAAGGGAGGCGAGGCGGAGGTCGCGCCCCCTCCTAGGGCTCGCATCGCAACCTCCGCCCGTCGCGGCCGCCGGGCGCCCCGGTCCTGGGTTCCTCTCCTCGGCAGCACCACTGCGCTCGGGGAGGCACCGGGTCTGCCCCATATTCCAGCGCGGCGTCCCTGTCTCTTGGCGCTGGCCGCTCCCCACCTCTGCGTGCTGAACTCGCAGCGCGGCGGGTCCCGCAGACCGCGCCTGCGGGGACCCGCGAGTGGCCGAGTACGAGCGCAGCTGCGAGGGTGAGAGGAGCGCGGCGGCTCTGTCCCGGCTCTGACAGCGTGCCTCTCTCTGTCCGAGAGTGGCCGCGACTCCCGGATAGCCGGAGCTCCGGTGAGCGAGGGCGGCACGCGAAGTCCCTGAGCCGCCGGTGCGTCCGGGACGAGCGGCGGGGCCGGCGGCGTTTGACAGCATCGCGGGCAGGACACGCCTCCCCTCGCCGGGGCGGCCCCGCTGCCTCCCCCGGCGGCGGCGGCTCCCCGCCCTCCCGGCTGGGGCTGCTCATGGTTCTCCCTGCCCGGCGGGCGCCGAGGCTGGCGAGGTGCTGGGGAACGGGCGTCGACCAGAAAAACCGGATGCATGTTAAAAGTCATATAATTCGGAGCGCTCGCTTGTGTTGGGTAAGAGAGTTGAGGGTGCCTCTTGAAGACGCCGCGGTGCCAGACGTGGCCTATTGCGGGGCACTTGTCGGGTTGCGATGCGCTGCGGAGCTGTTCCCGTTTTCTTTACAGTTGAACGGCGTATGGCCATATATTGATTGTATGGGGCATATATTAATTGTCGACTTAAAGGGGGTGTCTTGTACGGGGAATCATAATTTTGGATGGTCCAAAGAAAGTAGTTCAAATATGGAAAGTTCTGTTGCCGTGTTGAGCGTCATTGTTGTCTTTAATTGCTAGACTAACCTACAAAACGCATTGCAGTGCTGTAGCGTGTATCAATATTCAAGATAAATTTTATGCTCAGTTATTCTTCAGGAGTGAAGGCATGCTTTAAGTGTTAATATAATTTGAAGTTGAAGTCTTTCTCTACAGTTATTTGCTGTTTCTCACTGATGAGTTAAGACTATAAGAGATAGCAAAAATAATTCTAAGACCTAAAAGATTAATGAAAATGGGAAATACTGATGTTTTAGTGAGTTCTGTAATGTAAACTTTGCTTGTAACTCATGCATAGCCTAACTAATGTAGACAAGGTGATTAAAACTTAAAAAGCATAGACTCTGTAGATATGACAGTAGTTTTTCGGAGTTTCAGAGCATGCTGTGTCTGACTTGTAAGCAGCTCTTCAAGTTTGACTGGTTATGAATTTTTTATAATACAGAGTAACAGTCTTAAACCTTTGGATTTTAAAAGCATTCCCACTTCACCCTAGGAAGTGGCAGAGCAAAGCAGTTGGTGAGGCAGTTGTGCAGGATCGGTAGCTCTGATGCGGATGGGAGCAGTATTGCAGGAAGGTGTTTACTGCGTTACACTCGGGCTCTGGGCTGTCCCGTTAATGTTACGGAGTGAACGCATGGAGCTGTAGCAGCTCTCC
Source organism: Cettia cetti (assembly GCA_013401135.1). Taxonomy (NCBI): domain Eukaryota; kingdom Metazoa; phylum Chordata; class Aves; order Passeriformes; family Sylviidae; genus Cettia; species Cettia cetti. The sequence continues at coordinate 92,597 of VZUI01080179.1, forward strand.
ACGGGCCACAGAAGCCCACAGCCCGCTTGAGTGGCTGCACTTACAGTGTCCACAGAAATTCCTTGTACAGCCAGACCGCGCGTTGGGGGGCAGGGGGATCTGATTTTCTCCCTTAGGGTACCATAAAATGTAAATACTATTTAAGGTGATACTGCTTGAACTGATTTAAAGAAAAACTGCATTGAAGACACTTCTATTAGTATTTTATTTATAGGAAGTTGCACAGTAATGCAAGTGTGAGGCTGCAGGAAACAGTGTATGATGAAACTGAGGTTGAGACTGGAAGTGTTTATATGGCTTTTAACTTTAATATGGTCTAGTCTTGAATGTGGAAATAGAGTTTACTGATTTTGTTTGAAACTCAGTTGATGGAGTTGATGCTCTGTTTTTCTATTTGGTGTAAATAGGTAGCAGTATTTGTGATATCTTTCAGGTTGCTTGGTATTTTATATTTTTGTTGTAATGTTCAGATTCAGCAAGAACAAGTGTTGACTTTTCATGATGTGCTATAGTGAAAGTATAAACTACTTTCAACAATTAGAGGCCATATAGCTGTGAGAACATAACATAACTAGATTGTTCTTAACATTCAGATATGTTTAATCACCTTATTCTTGATGTTGGAATTTTAGGAAACAAGCAGTGGTAGTACTTTAAAATATTTTTCTTTTGACTTTGTGTGTTCCTACATTGAATGTACAGATGCTTTTTCCCCCCCTTTGCTGTGACTGCCGTTGCTGTGACCAGATAGTGTGCTCTTAAGGCAGAGGCATTGTTTCCTGGAGTAGCTGCTCGAGTTCAAAAGAGGCATTTGCTAGTGTTAAGTTTGTAATGCTGAGAAAGCATTGATTCCATTACCTGTCTAAAATTAGTGCTAAAATGCAGCTTTACTTGAAAGAATGTGAAAAAACTCAAAGATAACACAGATAGCTGCTTCTCCCTGTTGTACGCAGGTGTCTGTTTTTGTGTTCTTGATATTCCAATGGGATCATGAGGTGTGAGGGAGTCCTGTTTGCTCCCTTTGCCGCGGGAATGTGTAGGGACAAATGAAGTCCTCAGCAATTATCCACTGCTACTAAATAGTGTCACTAACAGGAAAAGACATTTGTCGTTAACTGTTCAGGGCACTGCAGCTGGCTTTATTTGTCTGGATACATCTACCTCAAACAAGGGTGAGTGAAATACGTAGTTATTCTTTTCATGTTTTAAGGAAATCTTTAGAAATGTCATTTGAAAGTCTATTGTGATATGTTTTAAGTGTTAATATAGAACAAGTTACATGTAGGGACCAGGACACTGCTTCAAGGAGTCTAGACAAGGCAGGTTGTTAACCAACTTTGTGAGCTTCACATCTGCAGGGCATTTAAAGTTCTGTTCATTCCCATTTGAAAGAAATAGCCTTAGGCACCCAGCCTTAGTGCTGATTGCATCTTTCAGAGATTAAAATCTTAAACGTAAAGAACTATACCGTTTGTATTCTTTAAAGTGTAAGATATGCAATGTAAATTGCACAGAATGAGATTTTTCTAGTATGTGGGAAGAGCCAGAAAAGTCCTTATAAAATTGTCAAGGTGTAATAGAGCAGTGGGTAAATACGAAGCAATGGACATGTTAAATTTAAAGTTTCAGAATATTTATTAGTAGTACAACTTGATGAATAACTCTTTTTTACTGTGATTTGTGCTTTTGGTATATGAGGGTGCTTTTCCTAGAAAATTTGTATTTCTTTGGAGATTTCTTGTAAGGTCCAATTGCTCTATAATTAAGTTTTAAGAAGTATTATTATTATTATTATTATTATATGCAGTTATGTTTACTTTTGCATTGTAATGATGTGAGTGTGTTTCTTTTATTTCAGCGGTCTTGTTTCCTTACAACGTCTAAGTGGAGATGCAGTTAATTTGTTTGGGGTAAAGTCGCTGAAAAGTGAGGCAGTTAAATACTTAAACAAACTGTAGGGTTTTTAAGGAGTATTTGCTGTGTAAGTAGCATTTCTGTGTCTTCATGCACCTGCTGGCTGACTTGACATGTGTGGACAGTGAGGGCTGAGGGTGTGCACCCCGCTCCTGCTGCAGTGCTGGCCACGGAGCAGCAATGCTGCCTTGCTCCTGGAAGCAGCAGGAGATGATTTGGTGAGTCACCTGCTCAGTCCAGGTGTGCTTCTGTAAACTCACCACGTTGCCTAAAACTCGTATTCTGCGTCTGTGATCTCTGCAAGTAGATGGCCATCTTTTGGGATGGGAAGGATGGCTTTGGGTACCTGAGCCAACAGTGAGCAGGCTCTGCTTTATCTGTGGCAGATCTGTACACAAAGAGTAACTGGTGCATAAATGGTGCCGATGACATCAGAGGTACTTTTAACTTGTCCTTGTTAGTCTTTCTGCTTGGTCAACAAGGGTGTAGGTTTGGAGGAAAGTCAGGAGCTGTCTCATAACCATGCAGAAAGCAGCATCTGTCTCTATCAGCCAAGTTACCACTTTTATTTATTTGGGCTTACTCTGATAGTTTCTTTTATATACAATGGACATTTGGCATAAGTGCACACAACTAAACCATTTGTAGTAGAAGGAATAAAATGTGTTACATCCTTAGCACTGTGTGTCTGCATCAGGCAGATCCTGTGTCTGTGCCTTCAGCAGCTCTTCACCCAAGATCCCTGTCAGAAAAAGTGACAGCTTTAGTTTCTATGTCTTTTAGATAGGACCAAAAATTCTTATTTGATTATCTTGGATCTAAACGAAGTATAGATTTCTTCTTTGTGATGTTAAGTTCCGTGTTTCTTTTATTTCAGCGGTCTTGTTTCAAGACTGGTTATAGTTGGGAGCTTTAACTAAGGCACCTGCTTTATGGGTGGTGTTTAATCAGTTTGGATCCGAGCTGGGGCAGTACCAATGATGGGTTTTTTGTGGTTCTTACGTGTGCTCTCTTCCTGTTTTTTTGAATTACTTGCAGAGTGCAATATCAAAGTCTTTCTGAAATATTACACCTATAGCAGAATTTTAGTGCTCTTCCATGTGTTTCAGCAGGATGATAGCCTTTCTGTTTCACAGGTAAGATACTATCTAGATATCTATCCTATGTCCAAACTAATCCTAAAGTACATTTTCTTTTTTGGCTTTGTAAGAATAATGCTTTTCCCAGTTTAAGCATGAGCAGTGTTTTGGACTGATTACTGATTTTTTTTTTTTTTTTAAACCCATAAGTGGCTTATATTCCTCCTATTAGTATGCTGTTATCTAAACCTAAGTAAAACATTGTATTAAAGGTAGATGTGCTGCTTACTAGACCTTCAACTTCACAAATCAGGTCAAATTCTATTTAAGATACCAAGGCGATTCTGCCAGTTTCATTTCCATCAATTTTCATAAAAGGGATGAACTTCTTTGATGGAAATCTAAGTCAGTTGTCTTCTCAAGGTAATACGAAACTCCTTTTAGTGTAGGGCAAAGACGAGGTTGAGCCTTTCATCCTCTACTATACATTAGTTCAGGGAGCAGCTGAAGTTTATAAAACCTGTAAGAGAGTAGCACCATTTTAATGAGGTGCATACCTAAAATGAAGCATGTACCATTATTTATGTACTGTGTGAAATCTATCAGAGATTAATGCAGGCAGCTTCAGTGGAAGGAGAGCAGTTCTTGGGGCACTTATAAAAGCCCACTTAAAAAGGGGCAGTTTGTAAAACTGAGTATTGTGCATGGAGGAATGTGAAAGGGTATCAGAGCTTCTAAATTTGGTGGAACTCTTTAGTCTCACTAACATCTGTCAGGGGCTCAGAGATTAACAAGGCTGCTGCATGTTTGATGGCACTTCCCCTACCAAATCTCTTGTATGTGTACCCTGCACTGTAAAGAGGCAGACAGTGGTTTTTTGGGAAGGTCAGATCATATGGACTGGTTTTAATCCCAAAATAAGCAGCGTTATGGTTAGATGGAAAACTTTGAATATGGTGTGTAATTATTTTTCAGCTTGTTGTAGGAAAATACTACCTAGTCTGAATATTCTCTAGTGCTCAATGGTGTGAGCTTTGGGTGGAGGAAAGAGAGGGATTGCCTTCAGAAAGGGGATCTCCAGAAACAGCAGAAAGGGACATCTGCCTCTCTCCTGGGCCAGAGCCACATACAACCAGTGACAGATGTGCTGTCGCCCTGAGGAAGAGGTGGAGGAGATTGCCCTCTTATGGCTTGCTTCACCTCTGGGTTGTTTTTTTTTTTTAATATTATTGGAAAGTTGTCATAGAAAGTGGAAGAGACATACAGATTTGCTGCAAATTTTCCTGATGCTTTGAGTCTTTATTCTTCTTCCGTTTTTGAAGAGTGAAACAAATAGTACAGCGGAGTATTTGCAGCTGTCTAGTCCTTTGAGCATTTAGAAGTTGTTATGTCTTTTATGACCTGTTAGTGCTTTGTTAGCTGCAGAAATGTCTAGCAGCACTGAATGATCCTTTGGAATGGCACTTGTGATTCTTGGGGTTGTCCAGGGACAAGAGTTGGACCTTGATGATCCTTGTGGGTCCAATCCAATTCACGATATTCTGTGATTCAGTGATAATGTTTGTCCAAATAGATGGACATATATATTTTGGTGGCATTTGCACGGCTTTTTGGGTTCAGGAAATAGCACAGCTATCAGCACCAGCAACAGGTGAGTCCAGTGTGTTTGCCTGGAAAGGACAAGCAGCTCCCTGAGGTTTTTTTCCTGCAGAAACATTGTCTCCACAGGGGAGCTATCAGGAAATTGCTTAAGGGTTGTTTAGTTCTGGTTGGTTTGGTTTTGTTCCCTGGCTGGACATCAGTATGTGGGATCAGAGTAGTTATTCCATGATATAAGCCAGGGGTACACAATGGAGTGTTGCAGCAGCAGAAAAATTAATTGAAGCAAATTGTGTCTTTGTTAAGATACAGTGGCAGGGAGTCCCAGTCAGCATTATGCTGTTTGGATTCTCAAGTGGGAGAGAGAAACAGGTATTTTATGCACTGGAAGAGGATGGTAGCAGAAGTACGTTGCTGCTGATGTTGAGTACAAACAAGGGGAGACAAACATTCTGAAACCAGGTAACATCATCTGGGGTGGTGACAGCAGTCAGAACCCGTGCAGAAATGTCCCAAGGCTGTTCTCCATGCCTTCAATGAAAAAAATAAATTGTGCATGCTATTTGACTTCTGTACTTCTGTAGATTTCTTCATCAGACTGAAAGTATGTGTGTTTCTCTGGGTACTCTTGTGAATAAAAAATCTGCACCTTGGGGATGAATTTGCCGGCTATGGCCTGTGTCGACAGAGTTCTGTTGGATCATATCTGAACCAAGCTTTTACAATCCTTTTCCAGTGTGAGGGCAATGTAGAAGGGAGGAAGCCAAAGTTGCCTAAAAGGGTGAAAAATCCCCTTTCTGCCATTGGGCCTGTGTTTGTCTTTTCCCCCCTTGTTCCCTTATGCATTACACACTCTGACTGTTGGTGGTGGTGTTGCTTCTTGTCTGCTAAAGACAAGTGCAGAAAATCTATATAGGGTTCTTTAGAGTCTGGGCATCTCTTGCTGTGTTTGCAACAGCAATTTTTTTTTTTTTTTCTTTTCTCCCTTACCTGCTGTATTTACATTGTGCTAAAAGTAAGCTCAGTGCCTTGCAGAATGAGTAGTTTGAAACCTCTCTTCTATGTCAAGGGAGGCTGAGCTGAAGACAGAGGAGATGTATCTGAGTGTAGAGACAATTTCATGCAGGGATGTAGCTCTTAGTGCTAATCATGCTTTTTTTTTTTTTTTTTTTTGCATAATTTTATTAGTTTGCTCTATGAAAAAAAATTTGGGTTAGCTATTTGGACAAAGCCAGGTTGAATATGATGATAAATGTTTTCAGGAAGAGTACTCCAGGCTTGAAGGGGGAAGTGGAAAACAGCACAGAGGTTTTGATGTGCTGAATTCACCAAAATGTTTAAACAAATTGTCAAAATCTTGTGCTACTGTAAATACATACTAGTAAACTACTAAAACTGGCAGTTTTGTTTAAGATAGAAGCGTAAGCTATATTTTTTTATTTATTTTAATATAAGATTAAAATACCCTTTCATGTGGGAAGATTGGCATTTTAAGAATATTTGAAGCTGTTAATGGCCAGTCAGCCACTTTGCTGAACTGCTGACTTCACACATACCATTTCCTTTTTCAGGTTTTTACAACCCCACATCTTCTGACTTTTAAAGCAGGATGGGGAGGAAGGGAAGGAGGAGAAAGGCTTTTTCATTTTTTGAAAAAGCCATAGAGCAGCTCTAAACTGCAATTTTAAAAATTACTGTCAATTTAGTAAATGTTAAATCTGCATGACATTAATTGCACTGCTGTACATTAGTACAAGCTGTGCTGTTTAAATTGGAGACCTTACTTCTCTGATGTCTCATATATAAGTATGATTTTTTGTTTCAGGATTTTTTGGGACAAATCTTTGGTCTAAACCTTGTTAGTGTTTATTTTTAAGATATACAATGCCTTACTCTGTACTGAATAACAAGCTTAATAGAGTTTGAGAGGTTAGTGAGAGTTTTGCATTCTTGAAATGTATGACTTACTGTAATTACAGTTGCTCATATTCTAAAGCAGGTCATAAACTTACCTGGAGAGAGCAGAACATTTACAGGCAATATTTTACTGCTGACAGCTTTAAAGTTTGTTTATGCTAATCACTTCATAAATAGTACACTACTGGTGACTTTCTGAGCAGTTTTGCAAGTGCAGAAAATTCTGCTGGGATGTTAAAGCAAATGGCATTACAAAAATATATTTGTGAAGCACCAAGTACTCGCTCACTTTCTTTAACAGCTTAAGAAATACTCAAGCTTAGTTATTGTAATGATATATATGGCTAGTTAATATTTGCTGGTTTGAAAGCCTGTAAATTTGGTTAAAATCTATCTGTCCTAGCTTTGCTTTTAGTGACTAGAGGAGGTGTTCAGATATATCAGTTTATTAAAAGCTCAGGTGTATGAAAATTTGGAAGTTTTATTTCCCTTCCTTAAAAGGATTTATCTTTTTGGTTTTTATTTTTTTTTATTTTGTTTTTAAATACAAAGAATGTGAACTGAAGGAATTCCAATTTGGATCAGATTTTTTGTTAGAACACCGACTGATAATGTATTTGTGTGCATAAATGAAGGAAGACCTGATTTTTAATGTTTTGGTTTAAAGTCATATATGTGTAATGCTAAATAATACCGAGTTTATAAATTCCCAGCTTTTGTTACATTTTCTAAAGTTATGATATAGTCATGTAATTTTTCTTCCTTTAGCTTTTGAGATCTTACTTTTCCATAATGATGTTATGGTATGCACTGAGAGGTAAACTGATTATCTCTATTACAGAAATAAGGAAGTATGCTGTGTGTCTTCCAAGTATACTAGATGAGTCTATATGCTGGGGAGTTTGCTGAAATTATCTTTAAGTATTGCAAATTTTATTTAATAAAATGCTGTGTATTATTTAAAAACTCCTTCTAAGTTTTACACTTCTTCTTTAACTCTTTTAGCCCCTTAAAGATTTTTTAAAATGGTATGAAGTAGGGTTTTTATTTACGAGACAACAGATATTAGGTGTTCCAGGTTCATGAAGGATAGCGTTGAAGTAATGAGGTTAAGTCCCACGTTTGGGAAGCGAGTGGTGCCTGTAGGTTCGTGTTCCCCGTGTGTGGGGTCTGGAGTGGGAACTGAGGCTCCTGGGCTGTGTGTCCGTGGAGGAGGCTGCACAGGTCCTTTCCATGAAGGGCTCTGCAGCACTGGCAGTGACAAACAGCCGGGAGGAGAGGAGCGATGGGAGCACGGCCAGCAGTTGCAGCTGATGTCTTGTGTGTTTCTAAACATAATAGCTCCTGAATGCTGGCGGTGAAAGCAAACGTAAGAGTTGTACAAATGAAAGAATTGGCAGGGGGAAATATTTCTTGGCTTACACTGTCCCTATTTTCTGTCTATAACTGGTTTTGCTGTTCAAACTATAATTCTTTTTCACCCTTGAGAAAGAAACTGTAATTCTTTTTTATCCTTGCATATGGAATTTTGATCTTGGAATTTGTAGAAGAAAAAAAGGAGAAATATTACTCCTTGTTCACCTGAAATATGTCTGCCTTTATTTCAAACTAAGACAGAGAACTTCATCGATGTTTCCAAGTGGCTGTTTTGTTAGATTCCTCCTCAGTGCAGTGTGTCTGTGTAAAATAGCATCCTTATCCAGCAGAGATTGCCCATTGACGACTGTCCCACCCATGAAGATGCCAGTGGTGAGGTCTGAGTTACTGCATTTGTACCACTGGTAGTGTCAAGAAAGCTAATGGGCTTTAAAATTGCTGGCTCTTGTCCTGCCTGAGGTGCAGAGTCATTGAGAGAAAAACCTTAATCTTTTCTTAATCTTTTTTGTGCAGACTGAACCTACAATCTCCTCTTTGCTTAGGTTTCTTCTAAATGTTGTGTTTATCTCCATAGTTCTGTTGTGTGTTTTTAAGAGCAGGCATGCTGTCAAGATAAACTTGCACTGGGAAGCCCTAGGTATGCATTCTTGTTTCTTTTTTTTTCAGGACATTTGGCTTACTTGAGTGCGTGGCTAACAGCGAGAAGGATAATGGAGATGCATGGCAGGCAAAAGAGGGAGTGATTTTGACATTTTCTGTAGAATTCCACTTTCTTTGAAATTCAGCAGTGCATGCCCTTTGAGTCATTCTTGCAAAACACAGCAAATTTAGGCTGGAAAAATGTTTTCCATCCTGTTTTCTGACATCTAGTATTATGTACTAGCAATGCAGAGAGGATGAAGACTTAGGCTTGTCTACTAATATAATGTTTTCTGACAAAGGACTTGCACAGTTGGGGTGGCTAGTAGAAGTGATTTGGGGATTAACAATAAAAACTTCAGTAAAGAATTAAAGGCAGATAAATGCTTTCCATCTGATTTTTTAAAAAGTGACTCATGTAAGGGATGTTATTGAGAGAATGGCTAAAACTCAGTTTAGAGAATGAATTGATATGTAATTGATGTAAATAATACACTTCATGAGTGTGGATGTCCTTTGAGTGCTCTTTGGATTGAGATATTTGGTGATTAATCCAATATTATCCTAGGTTTGTGGGGGTTTTTTTGTCCTGCTTTTTCCTTAATTTGCATCAAACGGTTTCTCACTGGATTCTATACTGACAGTCTCTTAAATACTTTGGTCATTTTCTGTCTGTGACTGACAACCTCTATGCTTATCTCAATCTTAATAACTTTGGTTTTCATTCTGCTGTTTTGTGCACTCCTAATGCCATTGCACTTCAGGCTTGCCATTGCATTTCTTTGTTTGCTTATATGTTCCTGACCTTGTTTTGTTGCATTTGTCCCCTCATTTCTAGAAGCTGCTCGATTAATTTCTTAACACCATCCTTCTCACTCAGCTTGCTTGCCAAGGCAAACGTACAAGAATGCCTTGAGAACTGTCCTTGCTATGTAATTTTGCCAGAATGTGCCCTGGAGGTGTTTTCCCTGTGTTTTCTTCTCTTCTGTGGCGGGTGTGCTGTGGGTTGAGCCAGGCTGGGGATGGTGAGTACAACTGAGGGGCTCTGTCTTGGTTAGCAAAGGACACAACTGCTTTGCTTAGGGTTTGGCGCTTAACTCTGTGAGATGATGGAAAGTAGTTCCTAGGTCTGCCCCTGCAGAAGAAGTTAAACTTTGTTTCAGGTTGACCCTGCCCTCTTTTTGAAGTAACTGGTTTTAATTTTGTTGTGGTTCAGCAATATGTAGTGGTTGTTAGAGGATCAGAAATACCTTCTTGAATGTTTTCTGTGACAAACAGGACAATCCGTGAGCTAATTTAATAGCAGCTTTAAATTGAATTCTTAGGTGTAACTGAGTTCTAAGCAGTATCTCTTCGAAACAGTAAATATATTGTGTTCCTGTAGCTGAGTTTGCCTCATTTCAAACAGCTCTTTCAGAACCTTCAGTTGTCTTATATTTTTAACAGGCTGGTGGGCATGCTGTAAAACAGCCTATCTGGTACAACACAGGCTAATGAAAAGCTGGAATCCTTTTTATGTTCTCACAGACGCTCCGGTTGTGCTAAACTTGATGACTATCACTGCAGGGTTGGAATCTTTATTACTGCACCAAGTGCAATCTGGTACTTGGAACAAAAAGATAAAAACCATTCGCTGTTCTAAAGTAATCTGTAAAAACAGTTACTTTGACTCTGCATCACCTTCCATGATTTATTTACTGGCAGTGGAAAAGCTTTGAATTTTTGGGGGAGTCTGTGAAAAGTATTTCAAATTTATTTGATGGCTTAAAAGGATTTCTATTCTTAATCTTGATGATCACTTATGCTATGAATGCTATTGTGTAGCAAAACCTGCTTATTTTATGGTATTATTCAGTTTTATTTATAACTCCTTTCAAGTCTCAGTCTTGAGCTTTGTTAATATCTGTCCAGCATGTTCACAGACAACACACACATTAAATGAATTCATCTGTCACTGGCATTTAAAAAAACCTTTTAATTAGCTTTAGCCATGGTCTTGCACTGTATAAAGTTTTCATCATCCAGTCCATCATCATAGTGTGCAAGTTTCTTGAAGTTTCAGTAGAATATCACAGTTTCAGGAAAATACTCAGCTGTATGATACTTCTCTTTTTGTATGTGTTATGTATGTGTATTTTAATTTCTTTTTCGCATGTGAGTAGAAGAGTTAAGAAATTCCAAGTAGATAACCTGCTTTTCAACTTTTAGTTCTTCTATGTTACAGTGGAAAGATGTAGCTTCTAAAAATGTTAGCTTTCACAGAATTAATTGTGGAAAAAGTGCACATATTTAAATTTTAAAAACTCCTCAAGTTTTTGGTGATGTCAGCTTTAAGCCTCATGAAAATTGCTTGAAAGGAAATTATCCAAGAACATAATTCAGAAATGTGTATGCATTTACCCATTATTATTTAAAAAGTTAATGGAGAAGGATAATAAACTTGCTGGCTTTGTTGCTTCAGGGCTAAATGCTTGAAATGAGTTTGACTGAAACACAGTCAAAGTTCAAGATACTAGATTTTGAATACTAGAATAGAAAACCACAGTAACACACACAAAAAAGAAACTTTGTTTTTGGTGTTTTACACTAGTTTAACCAATCTGTCCTTTCCAGTTTCTAAACCCTACAAGAATGTGGCTCATTGCTTTTATCTGCAGTTAGCATTTCCCTAACAGTTCTCTGTATGCTGTTACAAGTCTGTTACAAATCATAGGGCAGGGGTTTCAGTGAGCACAGATTTTTTACATTAGTTTTTTGTTCCTTCTTCAACTGTAGTTGTGCAAGATAATGTGTTTTACCCAAAGGTATTGAGTTGATGATTGTTTAACTTTGTGCAAGTGAGGCAGGGTGAGTAGGTTATGTATATAGAGTCTTACATTTTTCAGTAATGTTTCTTGGGGGGGGGAAAGGAATAAAGTACATTCTATATCTTTCTTAGTTTTAGAAATCCACAGAAAATGCAGATCATTAGACAATAAACTGTCTAAAACAAGAACATAAAAGTTTGCATTTGGTGCCTTTGCTACTTTTATTTAACTGTTGTTTTCACACTACTCTCCTACACAAACTAAACAGATAGTTTGTTAAACACTTGCAATTTAAAACCGGCAAGGTAATTATACACCAATACAAAAAAAATGATCCTTTCCAAAAAAAGAGAATCCAAACGCCAACAACAACTTCCCCCCCTAACTTGTTGTGTTACTGCTCCACAGGAAACTGTTGTGCTGAAAGGAAGAATTAAGTGGTCTTTCAACTTCAGCCTTTTTATTGTGAGAGGGGAGATCACAGAAGTGTTACCATGGGGAGAACAGCAGCGAAAGGTAAGGCCTGGTAGCTTTAATCCAAGAGGAAAGAAAGTGGGGAACCTGCTAAATTCCCTTTTTGGACCTGGTGGGATACAGCATGACAATTTGCTATACTGTTAGATTAAGGAAGACAGTTTGTGATCTCTACTGAATACAGGTAAGGCCAAAATTCACATTGTTTTATAATACATATGCTGAATTTGGCTGTCTTGAGTTCTACAATTTTAATGAAAAGAATTGTCCTGTGACAGCCTTGAAACTGTTACTGCAGTCTGAAATTCAGGAGTGTATCTAGATGTGCTATTAAATAAAACATAGGGCTTTATTTTGGAGGTACCTATAATTTAGCAGGATAATAACTAAGTACTTCAGAGAATCAAATTTTATCACAATGAATGGCATTAGCAACTGTCTCTTGAAGATAAAATGAACATTTTAAAAGAAATTCAGCCACAAGTACACAGTGTACTGCAAAGGTGTAATTTCTGCTGCATCATGTCTGCAGATGTTAATTGTGAGTTCAGACCTAAAATAGAGAGTGAGGCTTAAGAAGAAACAAGAATGCTTGGGCTGGTGAAACAAAAAAAAAAAAACAAAAAAACAAAAAAAAAAAAAAGAGCAAAAGATCCACTGTCTGAAACCATGTTGCTACTGCTTTGGAAGCTTCCAGATTGGTAGTCCTCCCCCATAAAAGGCTACTAGCACTTTTGTACTTTCCTTGAGCTTTCCACCTTCAACCCAGGCTGCTTTATGTGCTTGTGTGTTCCCTTGGTAAATAATTGTCTTTTGCTAGAATAGATTTTCTGTAATGGCAGGAGTCATCCGTTTAATTGTTGCACCAAGAGTTTATGGAGGAAGTCTGTTCCCTTCTCTTGTAGGTTTTCTGCATGGCTGTTGTCTAAATATAGTCAAAGAGACTCCCTGTTCCAAGCAGATAAGATAAGATTCCTGCTAGGGAGGCACAAAAAGAAAGGAAAGGAGAAATTTCATATTCACTCCTTCTGGATATCCTCAGCTGTGTGCACTGAGGCATGGTGAAAGGCAGCTAGAAGGTGCACACAACGCTGTGTAGTAGGGAGTGAGAAGAAGGCCCCTTCCTGAGCAATGGTGAATCTTGGGCTTGTTTTAGTAAACTTCATTTGAGGGTGCGTGGCACAGGAAGAACAAAGGGGTTTTTTATACCCAAAGGTATTTTTCATACATCAGGAAAAGACAAAGTGTTTGTTTGAGAACGGTGGTATCCTGCCGTGTTTTTAGCAGCCAGGAGAGTTGAAGACTTCAGGGTGGCTAAGGAGTAGCTGCAGAAGTCTTGAAAGCATGACTGTGAACTTCATTTCCCCACACTGGACAACGAACAAATAGCAAGTCTTAGAAGACAGCACATACATGCCTTCCTATGTAGCACAGCATTCTGGGATGAAAACTATTACTGTTGAAAGACATGATGCTTGCCATCACTTAGACAAAACAGTCATCTAGTTTGCTGAAAGGTTAAATCTTCTAGAAAGCAGTTGCAGAGTTTTAAAGCCTCTCAGGCAAGAAACTGGAGTTCAGTAGGGGAGCTTATTATAGGAAATACATATTGGTCACCAGGATTATCTTCACCCAGAGCTTTACCACTGCCTTCTCTGGTTGTTTTTTTTTTTTTTTTTTTTTATTTGGTACTGACAAGTCAGGCAGGATAGCTTTGTCTTTTTATTTTCCCCTTTGTCTCTAATTTCTTAAGTGATAGATGTGGTCGCTCTTGCCTGTCTTCTGTTGAGTAATCTTATCAGCAAAATTCTGTGGTTACAGATAGGGTGGGAGTAATGTAAACACGTGGAGTTTTGAATCAGTAAGCAGAAAGCACTATGTTAAATAATCTTACTCTAATCTTGGCTTGTATCTAAAGCTTTAGCTTATGAAGTGCACTCTAGAAAAGAAATAGTTGATGAACAATAGAATATCTTGCTTTTAAAATTTTAGTATATGCTGTACTCTAACCTTGCTACCCTAAAAGAAAGAAATCTTTCATAGGGTGTTTAGCCTGTACATGGTATAGGCTAAATATTTATAGATACCTAGCAAATATATAAAATGCTATGTACTTATATGTATTACTTTATTTTTAAAACTTTTTTTGAAATTCTATCCTGTTCTTAATTTTTTTTTTTTGGAGAGCTGAATAGCATTTAATTAAGTCCATTTGTTTAAGCAGAATTTCATTCTATCTCTTGTTTTGGCAAATGGTCTAATACATACTGTGTTTTACATTGAGAAGTAAACTGAAACTTCTCCCATTAAAAAATGGACAAGGAAGATAGTCGATGAATTAAGCTGACCTATTTTTTTTGTTACCATGAGCTTCGAGACTCTAGGACTAACAAGTCTCTTCTGTCTCCAGTAGAATTCCTATTTTTCAGGTTTCAAGGAATTAGCCATTGAATGTATAAGGGGATGAAAAGAAAAAGCTCTTTGTACCTGTACTATTATTCACAGGTACATACTATGTCTTTCATTACCTCATTTTTTGAGGTTTGACCTCAAAGCTTGACCAAGCTGAGGATCATATGTGGAGAGAGTGGTTTTGTTCAGCCCAGTGATTGGAATAATAGCCTTCTGGCTAAATTTTTTTCTGTGTTATTTGGAAACTAAATTTGTTAAAATACAGAATATCAAAATTTCAAATGCAGATTGGCATACAGTAAAAAACCCCATGTGTTTATAAAAGACTATTATTTATAAAATTTGTTTTAATAAAATCTTACTTTCTTTATAGTTTTTTTTTAAATAAACCATAATTTTTTTTATCCACCCTAACTGCCAACATTAGAAAAAGCACCCCTGAACAAGGCTGGGAAGTATAGACTGTGAAGTAGTGACTGAAATACAGATGGGGGAATGTTTTCTGGGGTGGCAGTAGATACAGGGTGTCTCATGTGGAAATGAGTTGGTAATTCTTCCTGCTAGTTGTTTTGCTTCTGCTTAGACAATACATTCCAGCTTTGTAATGGTATTTTCCAACTTCCCACTGAAGAAATTTGGAATACATAAAAGCAAGGGGATCCTTTGAAAGCAGTCTTGGTTTTATTCAGACTTACTCTTGAATGCTTCTGCATATGCTGGGTAAGATTTATTTGTGCATTTTAAATGGGAGATTTCCGACCATCAAAAACAAGTGATAGTGACAGTGCTTTGTGTTTTCTGTGAATGAAAATGCCTCCACCTCAAATGAAATAGTTGTTTACAGTGCTTTTGAGAAATCCACTTCTCATTAGTATAATCATCTCTTCTTTTCTTGTCGTTTTCTAATGGCTGATAAGAAAAATATGTTGGCAAGAGTGTTTTGTTTCAACTTTCATATTTGCTGTGGTATTTCTGAAAGAGGCACTAAAGCTAGCTGGTACAGAGAATAAATTATTTGTGTAGTGATTGTCAGCGAGAACACATATGGTGTCCAGGCTGCAGTTTTTCACATTCTTTCACCTGTTCTTGATGTCTCTCATCATGAAAAGCTGTCATCTTGTTTTTAATCTGGCACTGTTGGGTAGATAGTCTTTCGTGACTCTGTCCTTTCAAGCTTTGGGTGTTTGCAGGAAGCAGTTACTACTTCTCTTCTTTCAGCAGAGTTCCACATAAGAGACTTAGTGATTTCCTTTTTGGACATAGTCAGATTGGGAAATTATTTCTTCTGAAAGCTGACAGCCTGATGTCTGCAATAGTACCATAGTACCAGGTTGTTTGTGGGAAAACCTGACTGAGATGATAGAACATGGAAAAAGGTGCTGCTGTTGATTGCTACCTGCCAGTAAAAAATTAGCTGGATTCAGCTCAATCCCAAAGAGGCTGGATGAAATATATTGTGACCTGTAGGATGAAGAAGATGGACGTTAATCTTGCATCTTTTCAGTGTTACTGAACTAGTTTTAACATCATCCCTTCTGAGATTCCCACAGGTAGTTGTAGGGTATCCACTTGTGTGGGTTAAAGCCCTACTGCTGAGGAAGTACTGGGGTTAAGTAGTACTCTGTGGGCACTGTTCCAAATAATTTCAGTAGTTCCATCTGAAGTTGACCTTCAAAAGCATTTTTTTTTTTTTCAGGAACCTATATAATAGAAAATTTTCCAAATCAAACTTCTTCTAAAAGAAAGAGCATGTAAGTCAAGAAAGAAGATTAAGTCAAGGAGTGAAATAGCATTTTGTTTCCTTTTCAAAGGTCTTGGAGTTCCGCCCATGTTTGCTTTAGGGGAAAAAGGTGCTATTTTTGCAGTGTATTTTGAGCAGTTATGTAGCTGTGCATTGATTTTGTAGGACTGTGAAGTTTGGGTTGTTCTTGGAGGGTGTCGTGGTCCCTGAGTACACTAATGGGCTTTAATGACCCTGACTCACCTGGGGCCTCCACCTGCCCTCCCCAGGACTCCATGTCAGCCCCTGCCCCAGTGATGCCACAGCGGGGCCAGTCTCCAGGTCACACAGCCCTGTCCCTGTGGCCAATCCCAGCCCCAGCCCATCTCCTGGGATGGCACCCAGTGCTGGGGCTGCCCCCCGAGCCAGCCCCTGGTGGCTCCTGGACAGTGATGGGGTGGCTCTGCGTGGTGAGCCCTGCCTGGCCACTCCCAAGGGTGCCCTGGCCATTGCTGTGCTCTGGCCAAAGGAGCATCACATCCTACCAAGCACAGGGCCACGTGGATGGCTTACCCTTTCCTGAGTGGTAGGTGAGGATTTTGGGACTCTGGCCAGAAGATTGTCATGACTCAGCTCTTTCTTACCTGGCAATTCCTTGATAATGAAAGATGTGAGGTGGAAGTGCTGAACACCACAATTTGCTTGTCACTATGTTTCAAGAAATGCTTTACAGAAAAGAAACACTGTTACTGCTTAGTCTTTGCTGCTGAAAAACTCACTGTATTTCAAGTGCTTCTGTCAACAAATGCTTCACATTCTAGGTCAGGAGTATTTTTATTTCAAGAGCAAGCCAATCAGTAGCTGTAGATTTAAGAGCAAGTGAATACAGCTACAAATAATCAGCTACTAATGCAATCTTGCAATAAAAGTGAGCCTTCCTGTCACCTGAACCAGTTCAGGCTAAGTGGCATAACCCAAGGTGTGAGCTAGGCACAAGCAGAACACGAGAAGCAGCCCCATTCCCAGTACTGAGGTATTTGCAGACCAAGAGAGTTATTCTCCTACACAGATCTTGGTAAAAACAAAAAAGCTTTTTAAATCTGAAAATATACTTGCATTTTTGTTGTCAGGTCAATATTATACTTGAATTGCACTCGAGTCCAGAGTGTCAAAAGCAGGTCACCAAACAATGTGTTTTAAAAGGAATGAGTGGAACTGTCTCAGTCTTCTCCATTATAGCTGCCCAGTTCTCCTCCATCTCTCATGCATACTGAAATCCATCAAAAATGTAGTATGGCAGACCCCTTTCTGCATGTGTGCCAGGACTGATGATAGAGAAGGTAGATTCTCCTGAACGATTCTTTTAAAGAACTGATGTATGCACTGAGATAGCCACTTCTAGTATATGAGAATTTTACATTGAGACTATTAGGTATTAAAGAATCTCAAATAGAATGAAGTTTTTAACTCAGAAATATGGTTTTAGGATTTGTTTAGTTTTTTCCTTGTTTCTCAGTTCACAGTGATCTGTGTATAACCAGATGTATAAAGATATCCAGTGATATTTAGTATCTCAAATTGTGTGTAGGCTGAAGTTAAATTTAAAAAATAGAACAGGATTGCTGTCTGTGGAGCTGATACTCTGTATTCTGCAACTAGATTTATTCTAATTGATAAAAAGTCAAAAGCTCTGCTTTTTCATGCTGTACTTTTCAATATATTTTGAAGGAAAAATAGTTCAGTGATTAAAGTGAGAGTATAGATACCTTTTTGATTATGCACTGAAATGAATAAACTCAACAAGATATTCTGTATTGTTTGAAAGCATTCTGTGTTATGCTGGACATCGTTATGATGTGAATATTACATTTATTTTGTAATGGAATCTTGTCTTTTAGATTCAAAGAATATTAAAAAAGAGAAAAATGGAAAGAATCAGCAGGCAAACAACCCATCTTTAAAAAGTGGTAGGTATTGCAGCTGTCAGGTTATTAGTTAAGGTACTCTAAAAGAAAAAGTGTGTGTTTGGATTGTACTATTTTCTGACCTTTTTTTTCCTTGTTGGAATCTCTTGGGTTATTACTGGTGGGTAGTTAAAAACATACCTTTGCTTTTGTCTAGCTGTTAGGAAAATACGTTTTGGTATAGAAAGTGATGGTTGAAACTGCTAGTTTTACTAGCCAAGATAAATACTCTTTGTAGATACAATCAAAGATGCTGTGTAAACATTATTATTTTTAAACCATTTCTGATTTATCTGTTCTTCTCATCATATATTTCTCAGTTTCATGCCTTTTCTGCTGCAGGTACCTTCTATTACCTATTACCTTCTATTAATGTGTTGCCTGATGTCAAAAGAAGGATTTTCAGTTTAATAGCCTTGAGGTTTTAGGATTGCTAACCGGATTAAATTGCCTGGGATTCTAATTTTCCTTTAAATAATTGATTTGAGAACAGAATTAGTGGGTTTTTTAAGTAAACTGAGGAAAAGTACACACCTACCAGAAAGGATCCAGATTCTTAGCTAACTTGGGCTCTACTATCCTCAGCAGATGCCGTAAGGCACGTGAGATTGCCGTCAGGGTAGCTTCTGTGGGCTGCACTGGGACAACAACATCCCTAGGTACCTGTTGCATGTTCATGTTGTTTGTGTGAATTTGGGACAGTAAGAAATGTCATGAGTAGTACTGACTAAAGTACAAAATCTCTTCAGGAGTTCTTGAAGAAATGACACTGAATTATTTAAACTCTCACTCTGTTCACTTTTCTGTGTCGTCCGACTCCTGATAGATGGTCTGGTTCTTCTGGGTACCAGTGGAGACCAGTAGCATAGTCCCTGATCAAACATGCCAGGATAGCAACACTTTAGCTGGGTAATTGAGGTAATGACTCTGCATAAGAGATACAATACCAGTCATAGTACAGCCTTCAGCTGTCACATTTGCCAGAGCTAATTTTTTCATTAATAGGATTCTGGCCATCACAGAATGGCTGGGGTTGGAAGCAACCACTGGAGGTCATTTTAATCTGACCTGCTGCTCAGGCAGGATCCCCTAGAGCACATTAATCCAGAAAACTTACCTCCAGAGGAAGAGAATCCACAACCTCTGCAGGAAACCTGTCATCTTTGTTATTTGTCCCTCTTACTTTGAGCCAGAAAAGGAAGTGTATTTGTATCTCTTTTTCCCTCTTCTGCAGTGTAAAAGGAGCTCCAGTCAAACTGGACTCAGCATGTCTATTTTAAATAACGTTGTCTGACATGACAGACGGCGTGCTGTAAGACACCCCCCACCAGCAAAGTGCTTTTCATTTGTGGATAAGATAACCATATTTCATGAGTCACTGGAAAATGTCCCTGCCTCCTCCTGCAGTTGAGAGCAAGGTGTTGAAAAAGCTTTGTGGAGAAGCTGTGCTAAGCAGGCAAGCTTTATTCTGGTTGTGTTCTTGACTTGGTCTGTGCTGTTAACCTAGTGTTTTGGAACTGAACTTCCTCATGGAATCTAGGCTCAGCTCTCTCAAACAGAGAGGAGTTTCTTGCAAGATCTCTGATTTTCTGCAGATGAGATAGTTTTTCATCCTCTACTGTTGCTTGTTCGTGGCAAAGGAGCAAAAAGAGCGTCTTGATGCTAGATGAAGATGCCATACAATGCTTTGGGCTAGCAACTAGGAAGTCTCCAGAGTTTCCAGGGGAATGTGTGATAAGAAAAGTCAGAAGGATATACAGATGTGAGAAGAATGTGTTAAAAAGAAACAGACTAAAGTGAGTAGAGAAAGACATGAGGAGGAGAAAAATTCTAACTGAAGGATCACAACATGTAGAAAGAGGTACAAGGTATAAAACAGAGTATGAAATACTTCTTAAACCGCTATATTTGCAAGAGCGTGTGAACAGAAATTAAAAGGTAATCTCATCTTTGAAGAAGAGAGATTGTGGAATAAAGACTAGAAAAGATCCATCTCCAGATGGAACCTGGGGGTGATCTGAGAAGACACAACCTGTTCCATCTGCCCAAACAGTGTTGAGACTATGGTGATACTGTGTTATATGAACCTAAATAAGCCAGGACCTTAAATTCTACCAATCTACAAGTGACAATTCATAGTTTAAATCTTCAGTTAAAATTTTGTAAAACTTTTGATTTACACTAAACTGGAGAATTACATACGGTGAAAAAAGATGGGGAGCACTTAAACAAACTGGGCATTCAGCTTATTCATGGCAGCAGATATGATGCCTCCAGGGGTGCTGAGGCAGGGGACTGATGTTGCAACGAAGCTTCTCACTCATTTTGGAGAACCTGTAGTGACTGAGGAAGTTTCACCACGACTGGAAAAGGTCTACACGCTGTCAAGAAGGAAAAGACGGGAGCACCTGGGGAAATTACAGGCTGGCCTGCCCAATCTAAGTTCTTCAGGAAGGCTACAAAGAAAATATTTCTGAAAACTATTTGTAAGCAAATAAAGGACAACGATGAAGTTAGGAACAGTGGAGGTAGATTTGCCAAGTGTGAACCTTGCCTTTTGTGCTTAGTTATTCTGGAAATGGGAGAGAGCAGTGGGTGTTGTTCATGTCTCCTTCAGCAAGGATTTCTGTACAATTTCTGTGGTGCCCTTTCAGCCAAACTGATGAGGTGTGGTTTGCATAGGTGGATGAAAAATTACCTGGACTTTCAGGCAGTGCAAGGTGCACGTGGCAGATGGTAGCTGGTGGCATTTCTTAGTGGTCAGTACTAGGGCTGATGCTGTTTTATGCCTTACTGTCAGACGGGGCCGACTGGACGGAACACTCTGCCAGACCATTTTGTGGGCAACATCTAATGGGGAGGAGTAGCCAGTAGGCTGGAAGGCAGGACTGCCCGTCAGGTGGACCTGCCAGTGCTGGGGAAATGGAATGGCGGGACCCCGGTGAGAATCCCCTCAGTGGTGAACGGCGAGTGCGTCTCTGCCGCGGGCAGACCGGAGCCGTGCAGCAGCCCAGGCGGGAAGCTGGCTGCCTGGAAAGGAATAGCGCAGGAAGGCCCTGGAACGCGGCAGGCAGCAGCTGCGTGTGGGCCCGCAGCGAGCTCTGGTGGCGAAAGACGTCAACTGCATAGGGACCCTGCGGGCAGAACTGCGGGCTGCGGGCCGGGAGGAGGCGTGCACGGCTTTGGGGCGTTTGGGAGGCTGTGTCTGGAGAATGTCTTCAGCGGCACACTGCAAGGAAGGCACTGCTCTACCGGAGTAGGCTGGCTTGAAGTCCTGCAAAAAATTGAAGGAGCCGGAACGCAAGATGTAAGCAAAAAACTAGTACTGAAACCAGAAGTGCTTCTTTTTCAGCTAAAAGAAAGTTTATGGGAGATGGGCATGCTGTCTTCAACTACCTGTCAGGTGGATGGAAAGGGGACAGAGCCAGACTCCTCTCAGAGCCACTGTGGAAGGAGAAGTGACAAATACTGGCTGAAGCATAAGAAATTCCTCCTTGATGAGGAAATCTTCACATTGAGTTTGATGGAACCCTGGAGGAGCAGGGGGCTGAACTAGAGACCTCCTGGG
Source organism: Cettia cetti (assembly GCA_013401135.1). Lineage (NCBI taxonomy): Eukaryota > Metazoa > Chordata > Aves > Passeriformes > Sylviidae > Cettia > Cettia cetti. The sequence continues at coordinate 114,067 of VZUI01080179.1, forward strand.
GCCCCTTCTAGCTTGAGTTACTTTGGAATTGGCAGGTTTGACAAGAAGTGATAGGGTATTGATACAGCATTGCAGAGAGCACTGAGGGTCATTGACCCATGGTCAGTGCCAGTAATGCAAGCAATTGTGATATAAACTGAGTCCCTCCATTTTTAAATTAGTTAGGCCTTTTGTCTTGCTGCTTGTTTTGAATCACTCTTTAAGAGCCTCACTCCTGTGCTGGTTATAAACTAATATTTTTTTTTCATTTACAAAAAGCTCTAGTTACCTTCTGGTGTGGGTTTTGCTTTGTTCCATTTCCAGTATATGCTGGTTTGTTCTTCAGCATAAAATTTTCTTTTGCGCTCTAGTTTTCACTTTCCTGGTGGGTTATAAAGTTGTGGTTGTTGCATAATGGTCTTTTCTTAAGCTGTTTAATTCAGCCTGCAGATTTGAATGTGAAGAGAAATGCACATTAAATTACTTAGAATGAGCTAATTTTCTTAAGGATTTCTGGTTGTCAGAAGCTGCATATTTCCAGGGTCTTTAGAATTAGAAATATGTAAAATACAATTGCTTCTTTATCTGTGCACTCTGAGAATACAGAGAAGTTTTCATGTAGATATTTTTTTCAATGTGCTTATCTTTCTAGAGATGCATCTTATATGTTTCAAACATACATGTGTATCCTCTTTCTGTAACTGCAGTAATTAAATGGTAATTAGCACCATCTCTGAGAGCTTGGCTCTAATTTAATACAGTGTATCTTCACAGGTGGAGAGCTTCTAATTTTAACTCCAGGACATTTCTGCTTGATGCAAAAACTTTTGCTAGCCAGGATTTAAAGCAAAGAGTAGACAATGTTGTTTTCCTCTTGGCTTTATCTGCAGCTGGCTGCTTGTGTTACCTTCTGTATCTTTCTAGTAAATGTTCCCTTGAAAAAACAAAACTGTTTCTTTCCCTCTGTATTTTTGATCATCCCACAAAATTTACCATCCTGTTATTAATATTGAGAGTTTGGGAAATGTTACTATATAATTTTTTTGGAGGAGGTGAATGACAGTTTCTCCTGGTAAATTTGATGTCACTGAAGTATTTACATTTGTACAGTCCTTAACACAATGAGGCTGATGCATGACTACAGCTTTTACATCATGTTAGATCTGAGACAGCTGGGACACAATTAATGTTTTGACTAGATTTAATTTATTTACTAAGGTAAGCTCTGATTAATTTTTTTTAATCAAAAGGCAACCTGAAGTAGCAGCTTTTTTATTAGAGTCCAAAAAGAATTTTTATAAGATAAAACTTTGCCATCAGTTCATAATATTTAATTTTTGCACCCTCCTTAAACTGCTAATGAAAAGAGCGAATCTGGAGGCTACTTTCTGGGGAAAGCTCTGAAGAGCTAGTTCTGCCTTCCTGAAATACAAATATATGCTTAAGTTAATGTACCCTGCCTTTTGTAAGTAATACAAAATCAGTGTTACTATATAAATGTGTGAATAAAATTTTCATTCCAAAATAGTTGGAATTCCAAGATATTATGTAGAAGTGTCTTTGTTACCAGCCTGCATATATTCCAGACCACCAAATTAACAGCTTTTTACATTTGCTGACTTGTTACTGACTTCTCACATAGCTGAAAAGCACATGGCTTCTGCAGTGCCAAGGACAAATGACGTGTACACTTTTGAATCTGTTTCACCAAAACCCAGGACCTCAGCAGGCCAAGGGGATGGTTCCCTCTTGCTTGAGGCACTCGATATTGTCAGCTGAATGCTGTGCTACTGCAGGCAGGCTCTGGGTCTGAGCCACCACACATCCTTCAGGGAAGCTGAGTGCGAGTGCCGGCAGATGCTGCCAATTTCTGGTTGTTTCCTTGATTCTCCTCTCTCCTGAAAACTGCAGAGATGTGTTTAAGTGTCTGTGCCCAGTGGCGTTTTTGGGAGAACGACTGGCACACCCGGAGCGAGCTCTCCATCATCCCCAAGTATTTTGTGTTGGGCCGAGGGAGTGGCTGTTGCTGAGCCGCTGGGTGGCACCACTGCATCATTTTGGGTTCATCAGTGCTTTATTCTTCAGGAACATCGGAGAGATGCCAGCTGCCCAAACAAGAAAAAAAGCAAAAGAGCTCACTTAGATAATTTAGTAACAAAATTATTAGCTGTGCCATTGTAGCTTTTCTCTTACATTTTATATTAAAATAATTTAAATGCTTGCTTATATCTTTGATGTTGGTTCTTATTTTTCCATTCATGCAGAACTGATAACACTAATTAAAGCAAATGCAGAATCCCCTTGCCCATATACGTAAACAATGACGCTATTAACACTGGAAAAAATATCATGATTTTGTTACTTAACGTTGCCATAATATTTATCTATATATGCCATATTACATGATATTCTACAAAAAGAGGCCTTTATGTGTCTTCAGATAAAAAGAGACAAAGATGTAGTTGGAAGGCTGTGCTAATCTTTTTGCTTTCTAGTGGATAGTATTCATAACAAACACTTCAACAGTATCTATTTGTCTGTGTTTTTCAATGTATATCATCTCAGTACTCATGAGGTTATCACATCAACCCTGCTGTTGTGGGAACTAAGATATAGCAAGGCTAATGTGATTTATATAAGGATGCTTGGGAGATCTTTATGCAGGGAATTGAATCTAGATATTCTGACATGGATCATTTTACATGTGGAGCACAAAATAAAAATTGAAGGAAGGTTTATATTGTTTTTGCCTATTGAGTGTTCACCCATGTAAATTAATATTAGTCTTGAAGCTTCTTCAAGGTCTGTATGTATTTCAAAGGTGGAGTTTTCATTTGAGAATGACTCTTGTCTTGAAAAAAACGTCTTCTACAAGATAGTTGGGTTTTCTGTCCCTGTCTTTCCTCAAATCCTCATTTAAGTTCCCTTTTAAAAAACTGTATATTATGGTCGTTTTTTATCTTGTGTCTTCCAGAACAGTTTAATTGGGATGATTATCTGAAAGAGACTGAATCAGTAGCTGCCCCTCTTCATTGTTTCAGACAGGTATGCCAGATACTATTGCAAGTGTGCATGTATGTATGCCTGTTACAGCGTGATCCTAGAAAAACTTTCACGTTTAGACTGCTTGCAGACTTCTCATTTGACTTCTTTTGATCTGTAGTTATCAGTAGCTTACAGTTTTGGCAGTTACTAGCTACGGAAGTTTTTTCATTCTTGGTTTCTGCCTCAAGCCAAATTTTCATTAAAATTGTATCTTTGAACTCTGTTTTCCTTAAAAAAAAAAACAAACCAAAAAAAACCTAGTTAATGAAAACAGATAGCCTTGTTGGTGTTCAAAAATGTTTTCTATTTTTTCAATAATCTTAGTGCTACCATGGTTTTAGTGAGAATTAAAAATTTGGCTGGTTATCAGAGGAGTCCTTCCTATGCTCCATTTTTGAAAGATTTCTTTCAATTCTGTCTAGCTATAAGATATGTGTGTAGTAGAGTTTAGTCACCACTTTTTTCGTGGATCCCTAATATGTTTAATTTTATCTCTTTCTGAACAGAGTGCTTTCTACTTAGGGGTAACAGATACTAGAATTAAAAAAAGAAAAAAAGTCAAGTGGAATATATGGGAATACAAAGCAAATACTGGATTTATATTGATGGGTGTTTAATGTAATATTTTGTATTGCACTATACCCTACAAGTTTGCTCCCTCTACCTGGTGGTTTGGTTGATGCCTGGAGAGGCTACCTAGAACAGAGGCTAGAGCAGTGTTAAAGGAATAAAGTAGGTATTTATTGAAAGCTCTTTGAAGGACACACCTTGGGCAGTACAAGAGCCTGGCCAGGGCTACACCCAGGATGGGACAACAGGGCGTGAGTTTTCACACTTTTGTAAGTTTTGGTCTATTTACATATTGGGATTAATTGTCCAATTAGGTTAGGAAGTCCCATCCTCTCAGGTTGCTCTCCTCAATTCACTGTTTATACTTTTTGGGCCTGAACCTGCAACAGTGTCCTTGGTTCTCGGGCTGGAAAAGGATTGTTTTGTTTAACTAAACTGTGAAGAGAACTTGCTAACACTTAATATGAAGTTCAGAGTTATATACTAATGCAGTACAGAATCTGGAAAATATGAAAACTGAAACTTAAGTCATCACAGTATGTATTTGTCGATGCAGTTTAAATCTACCATCTTGTGTAAGCTAATGACCTCCAGTTAATCAGCCCTCTGGAGACTGAGTTGATCTCTTTAGGCATCTTTCTCTCTGTTTGCCCAAGCTGAGGTGTATCTTGTCTGTGTAAAGTTAAATAGGATTCATTTTGGTCTGTGTGCCCTCACTGTGTTAGGAAGATAGCTGCTAAGGAATTGGATTGTTCAGGTTCATAGAAGTGTAATAGATGTGAAAAGCAGTGCATGTCTACTTTAGTGGCTTGGTCATGTTCTGAAATTGTTTTCTAGGGTCTTTTGGTAGTCTGTTTGTACTGTAAATGATACTGGCCTCCAGTGGGGGCCCAAAAAAGCAGCACGAATTAAATAGTGAGGAGAGGAACCATCACTTGGTGAGTCTGAAGCTGCTGCAGGAATGGAGAATAAGGAGAGAGAAACACAGGTGGTAGTATTTCCTCATGCTAGATCCTGAATCTCAGCTTGCTCTTTGCAGATGAGGATAAAGGGCCAAGAGCCCCTCTCTTTGCTGCTTTCAATGAGAAACGGCTAAAGACACTGGTGTCTACAGCTCTGAGTGGAGCTCCAGAAATTATTTTCACAGTATATGTTTTTCACAAGGCAGACACCTCAAACTCCTCCTGGGTAGACGGTGGTATATTGTCCCTGGCTCTTTCTGAGTTTAATGCCATGCTCACAGACCATAAACCACCATGACCAGAGTGTATGCTTCCAAGGAGTGTAACTGCTGCAGAAAGCTGCTCAAAAGACTTTCCATGTGCCTTTCTTGCATCTTCGTCTTCCTTAGTAATGCTCAAGAAATCTGAACTGAGCAACCAAATAATGCCTTGAATCGAGGTGCTTAGGTGACATGCATTGATGGAGATAAATCCAAGTGACCTGGATTGCTTAAGGAGTGTGTGAGTTAGAAAGAAGAGCTTTAATTTATGTGCATAGCAAATTTCAAAACCATTTGCATAAGCAGATTTTCAGTTTTTCCAAGAGTCAACCTTTAAGTAGAAAGTGATATGCAATGGTGATAAGTGCAGAGCTAGAGCCTCTCACTACATAATGTTTGCAGATTTTAGAACCTAAAGTGCTTGTGCCTTGTGTAGGACTAATTTGACTTTTATTGAGTTACACATGAATTGTACATGTCATTATTACTCTGTGTAATGCAAAGAAATACACTGCTGTGGCCAGCCAAAAAATAGAGAGCAGAGAGAAACTTAATTTGACAATTATATCCAGAATTTGTGACCTGTGGGAATTTTAAAAGTTTAAATTTAGCAGTAATTAAAAATTACCTGGGGAACAATAAATTAAAGCCTCTACCATAAATTAAGGCACAGCTAATGGAAATTGATTAAAGTATTTATCTTAATTTAGATACTTTAATTTAGAAGGTATTTTATCTGTTGCTTTGTTTCTAATAACTACTTAAAATTTCAATGCACTTCATATTCCTTTTTCTTGCCCTAAAACCTTTTCCTAAGCAACTGAAAATTTTAAATGTAAAAGCTCAGTCCCTTGTGGTTCAAGCAGAACTTAAAGCAAGGCTGTTACTGAGCGAGGTTTTGTTATTTTATTTAAAGACAAGCTAGCATGGAGGACTTACATTTTATTAGAATGCCTTGAGTTGTTGATATTTAAACAAGCTCACCTTTTCCACAAACAAAGAAATAAACTCTCCAATTTCTCAATTTCTGTTGTTTTTCCTGCTTGTACAGAATAACAGCTTGACAAACAATATCCTGAAATTAAATTGCCCTTTAAATTTAATATGCTTGGGCTCCCCTTTCAGCCAGCCTGCTGTCTGAGTGTAGCAGTGGCAGATGCTCACTGAATTTTGCTCGCCTCTTTGGCTTTTGGGCTCAGGCTCCTCCAGGGCTCCTGCTGTTGATCTAGGGTGTGTTATAAATAGGGCACCTGCACAATATAGCAAATAGAGCAAGATGTATTTTAGACATTTAAATGTGATGGAGAAAAAATATCACTAACACTTGTTGCAGAAGCAGATTTCTTCTGTCTTTTCCTGTGTCTGCAGACAGGTAAGTGCACTTTGTCTGCCTGCTGTGGGATCCCCACCTGACTTTGGTCAGGCAGGCACAAGTGGACACAGAAGTCCTGTGAATGTGAATGCCCATGGTTTGGGGTATTCTAACGTGCTTCCTGTGTTAGAAATCACACTGTGTTAGTCTGGATGGGGTAGCTACTGGGTTTAAATGTCATGGGGAAGGCTGCTTACAGTTCTGGGTGTCTGTATTCAAAACCAACTTTGTACTGAAGAGTTGGAGAAAAAGAGTTTCCAGGGTGATAGGAGAATAGCCATCATCTCCTAAGAGAAATTTTAGTGCTTATTTACATTGTTGAAAGGGTACTGAGAAAGGGTCAGTTGTAGCTTTTGGTTTTGTTTGCTAAGGTTTAAAAATAAATTAAATTATAGTGTTGACCAAAAATTCCATCAGTAAAATTTAGGCTGGAAATGAGGAGACAACTGAAGAGACTAGTGAGAGGTGTTTCTTCCCAGTTAGTGTTAATACAAAGTTTTTATCATCATTAGGTGAAGTCATTGTCTGCAATATGACAGAAGGCAAGTAATCAGACTGCAATCCAGTCAATCTCTGCCCATAGTGTACTGATACATGAGTAAAAAAATACCCCCTTAAGTTCATCTTTAGCACGTGACAAAAAGTTCTGCCTAAAGACCAAATTGTATTTGTCGCTTTCTTTTCCCTGTGCTAATTAAATTGGCATGGCATTGTACGTTTGTGATTGTATTCAGTTCTCTACAAATAAGCAGGAACTACAGTTTTTGTCATAGCACAGAAGTTTTATATGACTTTAGGACTCTTTCTTTAAAATGTTAACACTAACTCCTTTTCCTGTCTTCTTTCTTTGTAATGTAAGTGCTTTTTTTCATACAGAAGGGTCCAAATTTTATTTAGATTTCCAAAATATTATTACAGTGAGGATAATTATTTCTTTTGAATTGGAAAATAATAAGCCTTGGAGTTCGGATTTTTTTTTGGATGTGTGTGTTGGTTTGTGTTTTGGTTTTTGAGGCGGGGGGGGTTGAGTTAAATGTCATGTTTCCTGATGTCCTTCCTCCTAATGTATTCCATTCACTTCATCTTATGTTCATGTCTTCATGGCCTTGTTACCCTTCATAGCATCCTTATCTTTTTAGAAATCAATCATGCCGTATGCAGTTGGTAGGTTATCCAGTGGCCTTTTCTGACTTGCTGCTAGACACTTAAAGTTTAAAAGCTTCTTCATATTTATCACTTTTATGATAAGTTTGGAGGAAATAAAGCTGTATATTGAACTGGCTGGTGAATTTAGCAATATTAACAACAACAAGAAAAAGTCTTTTACCTTTTATTGTAGTCTAGAATTCCCCCTACAAACGATTTCAAAGTTGGCATGAAGCTGGAAGCGCACGATCCTCGCAATGTTACCTCTGTCTGTATAGCTACAGTAATTGGAATCACTGGTGCCAGGCTAAGGTTGAGGCTGGATGGAAGTGACAACAAAAATGATTTCTGGAGGCTTGTGGATTCCTCAGACATACAGCCCATCGGGACCTGTGAAAAGAAAGGGGGCATGCTCCAGCCCCCACTTGGTAAGTAACAAAGCTGCTGAACAAATGTGTGTGGAGTATTGCTTTCAGGAAGTCAAATTTACCCTTTTGTCTTGGCAAATTTAATGGTATGAACATTTTACCAAACCAGAGTTTAACTGAAAAAGAGGTAAGTAAACTAATTCTGGATAAGTGAGTTGTGGCTTTTTCTTATTTTTTCATTCTTCTGACATAAGAATGAGGAGTTTTGTTTGTTGTTTTTTTTCAATAGGCCCTTAATATTAAATGTGCCCATTCTGTAAGTGTTCCCTCACACACAGCCTGCCTTATATGTGTGTATACAGTGTTTTGTTGCATGATGCCATGCATGCTCCTGTTGGGAGCCCTTGGAAAGAGCTGGAGAAAGCCAGGTTGCCCCTTTACTCTTCATCAGTGCATCCAAGCAGCTTACAAGAGGGCACAGGCTGCTACAGGCCTGGGAAGCCTCTGCAGAGTTGCTGGAGGCACACCACTGTGGAGCAGTCAGGATGTTTCCTTGGGCACCTGGCACATTTTCTAGGACAGGCAGCAAAAGGTGGGTTAGTGCAGAATTGCAGCGTTCTGCTCTGAATTTTTACTCTGAGGTAGTAAAAGCAGCACTCCAGAGCTCTAGCAAACTGCAGGCTTAGACTGCATGATATTCTCATTGCCTCAAATCAACATATGTTCAGGAATGTCAGATCAGTTTGTCATGGCTGGTTTGTGTGCACAGCAAATGCTTGTGAAAAAGGTATAGCTTTCTTATGCTTAGAAATATCATGCAGAACTTCTTTTGCATTCCATGAGCAATATGAGTGAGAACATTGTGTCTCCTCAAACTGAGAAATAGTGCTTGGGTTTAGTCTTACTGAGGAAGTTTATTATATAGGGAATTCTACAAAGCAATTCCTTGTTACCTGGTGAAGGTCAGAGGTAACTTTGACTGTTAGTGGTAGTAAGATGTGACATTGCCTTTCATTGCTGCGATTAACCTGTATATTTAGGTCTGCATTCTTGTACAGTATTTGTCAATAGCTTAAAATTCTATGTATGGAAATATTTAAAGATTTCACAATGATCTGCAAATAGTTTTCCTTTCAAAAAAGAGGAAGAATAATGACCAAAATTTACCTGAACACTCTCCCTCCTGTTATCTTATGATATTCTATAATTTTTAGAAGATGCAAGAAGTAATAAAAATAGTAAGCTGTAAAACAATAAAAAAATTACCTGTATACAGAAATTGGTTGTTGCTGCTTTTCCATCTTGCAGTTATGAACCTACTTCTGGTTTGGTGCCATCAGTAGTTCTTAGAGAATTCTCATTGGAGGTTTAGTGAGAATAAGTATGCTTTCTCTCAGTAGCCACCCAAAAAGCTTGTCATCTTGCTTTGGAAGCAACTTCCACTTTGTCTGTTTGAAAGAGGAAATGAAAAGTATAGTTTCACTACAGTATGAATTTTGATTTGCTTGTAGAGAGACAGACACAGGAACATTAAGACACTTGACATAGATTGTAAGGGTAGAGTTCTGTGCTGTTGTATTCCTTCAGAAACACAAGCAATGCAACCAGGGTGCCAGTGTAGAAAAATACTGCTTACAATAGATAGAGTTTGAGCCCAGAAGGGCTCTTTTCTCTTCTTTCCAATGGAGAGAGGTTTTGAATGAAAACATTCCTGATATCAGGGGAAAAGTGTTGGGTTTTTTTTTCCAATAAGTTTCTCAGTTTAACCTCTGTGAAGTTCCTGATATAACCTTCTGGAATGAATGAAATGATACTAGTATAAAAATGGAAGAGTTCACCAGTTCTTTCTGTTGCATACTTGTACAGTATTAAAAATATGGCTTCAGGAGCACAGCAGTTTTTAAAATGTGTTTCCAAGCCAGAGTGAAGAATAAAACCACCTGGTTATGTGTGATGGAAGCAGTTGATTCCTTAAGAGGAGATACTTTCCATGACCATCAGGTTGATGCCTTCTCCTCAGATACTGTTTCTTACTCTTGTGTGGTCAGGCTGCCTGCAGTGCAGCACCTAACAACCAGCTGTTTCTCTGCACCCAGGCATGTAAGTTTACCTGTCCTCTGAATTGCTGGTTATTCAGAAAAGAATGTGAGTGCTACTGTTTTGGCCCTCTTGCCTTAGATTTTTCTAGAGATAGGCTGAATTCCAGCAATCAAACATTCTGGCATACCTAGATGTATTTTTGAAACAGCCTTTTTGGCAGTTTTACAGCATCCTGTTCCTGGGTAAAGCTGGGAGCTAATTGAGTGTATAATTACCTCCTGTTAGACATTTAACCAATGGATTTTTTTTTTCCTTAGTAGTTGGGAACCTTCTGGATACTAATGTTCCACTTCTATCGTAATAACTAACTAAAATAGTCCCTCCTACCTGATTTTTACATGGCTTTAATTATGCATGTTGTGTAAGAGTTTTGAGAAAGTGACTATTGCAGCAAAGTGTTCCTGTTCCAGCCTCTGTTTTCCATAGATGAGCTTTTTGTTGTTGGAAGCTTAATGTTCTCAGCAAATTATGTTGTAGATAGCATTTTCTCTCGTTTTACCAGGAAAACTTAAAGGCCAAATAAAGTTAATTGAAGCAGTTGTTTAGTTGTCACTCCTCTGTCTTGCTTGTGTATCTTTTCTGAGCTACATTATTTGGGAATACTGTGTTTCAGTAACCAGACCTGTTCAGGTTTTATAAAGACTCTGGCATGACACCAGGCCTTGACAATCAGCTCAGTGGTCCCTGAATTATGGCACTATTTATCACAGAGGAGCTTTGCATTAATTTAGGTGTTGCATAGGTAGTTCTGGCTTGAAAACTGATTATTCTACTGAAGATGGCTTAGAGTTATGAGCTAAAGAACCACTATAGCATATAATCAAATTTTAGATGAGTAGATTATTTAACTGATCAAGAATTGTAGATATATTCCACTTTTCTAGTTCCAGATTTTTAAGACAATTTTTAACAATTTATTATGAGGGAACTTGTGAGCTTTTGGCAGATTATGGTGCTATTTGCTTTGTGGAAAAGATTCTGATTTGCTGTATTATGTCTGTTTCTGTGCAGAACTGTTCCAGACATCTAACTGCTAAAGAAGCAGAAAAAAAATGTCCACTATGTCTGTTATCTCACTCATTATTTTAAAACATACATTTGGAAAGCAAAGAAAGCAAAAGGATTTTTTGTTTTGTTTTATCTTTTAACTGGAAAGTGGTTTATTGTGAGGGAAGATTATCTGGAATAAGAAGGTTTTCAGCCAAACCTTTGTTCTGTTTGGATGAGGTAGTTCATCTAAACGAATTTGATTGTTGTTTATGGTTTTTATTCACTTGTTAATGAAGCATAATAAAATTAAAAGGCCGTCCACTTTATGCTTTTCAATATGATACATTGTTTGTTAAAATTACTTTTTTTGGGGTTCACTCTTAAGTATTCTTTGTTTTTATGGCTATTTATGTATTTATTTTAATGAGGGAGGGAGAAAAACCAATTACACTGGTGTTTTGTCTGTGGTTTGGTGAAAGAATAATAAGATTCTCAAAAATAAAAAAAATATATTCTTAATAAATGAACTAGAACCTGAAGGGCAAGCTAAGTGCTTGTGCCAGGAAATTCCACTGCACCAGCAACTGTATGGGAGTCTGTACTAGTCTGTACTGGGACTGTACTAGGACCTGTATGTCATTAAATCCTAGGAATTAATCTGTAATACCTGATGTAAGGATGAGTGGTTTTGTGGGCAAGTTGCTCAGAATGGAAATGAATCACAGAGCTTTCTGCAGCTACAGCAGCCATGTCACTTCTTCTTAGCTTTTTCTATTTTGGCCAAGTCTGACATAGAGGGAATGACGCATTAGTGCAACAGACTTTGTAACCTTTTTCTCCTATTGTATTTTACATACTGAAAGTAGGGCTGTTTGTTTGGTTTTTGTTTGTCCTCAGGGTTCCAGATGAATGCATCCTCTTGGCCAATGTTTCTCTTAAGAACTCTCAATGGAGCTGAAATGGCACCTGCAGCATTCTTTAAGAAGGTAAGAAGAAAGGCATTTCTAGTAAACAACTTTCTATCAACTGGTCCATGGTTAGATTTTTAATGAGGATGCTAAGATACTGCCCTGTTGTCTGCAGCAGAGACAGAGAAGGCAAGACTGTTATTTAAAATGACTTTGAACTGGATTGACATGCTATGGAACTGGACAGAAAGAAATCTGCTTCTAGTCTGTAGAGAGGGCCGTTTCTTTTCCTGAGCTGAGACTTCAAAGTATGGTGTGTTATTTAGAAAAATTGTGTTTGCTCATTTTTTGTCTCATGGATTTTAGATAAAATGCATATCACATTTCTTAACAGCACTAAAGTCATGTGGATGTTCACAGGAGTAAAAAAAAAAAAAAAAGGAAATGAGACCCATTGGAATACAGTAGTGCTTGGAAAGGTTTTCTTAAACATTTTCATTGGACACACACTCGTAATTTAAAATGTAGTGAGAAAGTAGTTGAAAACTGCAGAAAAAGTAATTTGGTTTTTTAAACACAACTCTTGAGTAAGTTACTGTGAAATATGGAAAATTATATAAAAAACCTAATATTAAAATAAATTGGTTCTATTTTTTGTTGAGGTGACAAAACCCTGTTGTCATACTGAGTGTGTTCTTTTTGGAGTGATACTGACAAGTATGTCAGCAAATCAAACAGTTGGGTTCAGGCCTGCAATCACATCACTTGGTGTTAATTTCATATAATTATGGGTTTTTTAGATAAGATAATGTAAATTTTCTGAGGCGTGATGAGCCACGTTTCTCTGTGCTAGCCTGCAGCACATCTGAGATGGGCTTGGATAATAAGGTTCTTGAGGCTGAGGTGGTAATTTGTGTTCTGTCAGATCACAGCTCCTGCTGTGGAGGTACACTTATGCCAGTCATATTCCCTTGATTTTTGTTTTTCTTTTGTCCACTTGGAATTGGTCTAAGGCCAACTGAGTTAACAGAGGCCTATAAATAATGTCCAATGCTAATGAATTTTTCATGGATTAATTGAGAGGTAAAGCTTTTACTAGACAGTTATCAGTCCCCAGAAATGTCCATGCTCTGCAAACCTCTTCTTTATTAGCATGTAATAATTTCATTTTAGTGTCTTGGCTGTCTTGCTGCCCAGACATAATGTATTGGTTGCAACCTATTGCTTATGTAAATACTTTTATCAGGGTCTTTCTGTCATGGAGAATTTTGCTAATTATCCCAGCTGTGTTTGGGGGAATTGAATGAAGATTTTTTTAGTGCAGAAGAGCAAAGACAAATTTGAAATACGAATGTTTCCTTGAATGTGTTCTTTAACTTCCTGAGAGTAGTTACTATAAGAAGTAAAACTGTTGAGGAAAAATAAAGGGCTGTTAGTTAATTTTGTTTTTTTTTCAAGAGGTCATAGAAATACAAATATTCTGTCATGCTTATTTTTGTAGGAACCACCAAAACCTGTGCCAAACTGCTTTAAAGTTGGAATGAAACTTGAAGCTATAGATAGAAAGAACCCATACCTGATTTGCCCAGCAACCATTGGAGATGTTAAAGGAGATGAAGTTTTTGTTACATTTGATGGTTGGAGAGGAGCATTTGATTATTGGTGCAGGTGTGATTCTCGAGATATTTTCCCAGTCGGATGGTGTAGCTTGACAGGAGATGCATTACAACCACCAGGGAACAATGGTAAGATGACTAATAATATTGCTTAATTGTTTTTCTCCTCAATTACAGCAGAATTTTGAAAAGCAGCTGGCTATATGCAGATAAGACTGAAGATTTGATTTGTGAGTAGCAGACGAGGATGAAATGTTGTTGAATTTTCTTTATGTAGCTTAAAGCTAATAGAAATTGCAGCAAAACAATTTTTGCCTGTTCATTGTATCTCTGGGAACATATTTTATTTAACACTGTTAGGAGGACTTCTGATGACCTCTCATTTTTGTGTGCTTGTAAAGAATCTTGAACTAGGTTTGCTGTTTGTATTATTGATAGATACATGCTCCTGTTTAGTGATACTAATATATTGGCTGCTGCAGCACTTTATGTTATGCTAATTGCTAAGTAAAGTAGTCTTTGCTTCTGTGATGATTGCAGGTCTTAAGTATATATTTAGTGTTTCTTCTTTCATACTCAAAATTCTATCTTACAGCTGCCTATTCTGAATGCTTTGTCATCCTCTTGCCTTTAGGGATGTTTGTTGATAAGATGATAGTGTCTCTTTAACTAATGGCCACTTTATAATGAACAACTCTCTATCTTCGAAAGAAGAGAAATAGCATGAAGAGAGATATCCCTCAGTGTAATCCCTTTGCTGCTCTGGGGACTGCTTCTCAGGTTTCTGTAGTGTAAGGCTTTTCTGTCAAACTGTTTGAGCTTCTCTATTCTCATCCCATAAAAAATTCTCAGAGGTTTTGGAGGAGAGTAATCATATATTAATTAATTTCTTTATTAACCAGAATAATTTGATCTCAGAATTTTCACAACTGGTGTTAGGTAAGGAACAAGTAGATTGGTGTCACAGAATGCTCACTGGAAGTAGGAAAGGAACAGAAGCAAGAAGGCAAGAAATGAGCAATGTTTCCTGGCCTTTCCATCCCCATTGTTTTTCTCAGTCTTTTGCTAGCAGATCAAGAACTGTATGGAAAATCTGATTGGAATCAGTTAAGGATACATCTGCATCCTTGCTCTCACCTGTCTGTTTGAATTTGGTGTCAGGGGTCATAGTACCTGGAATCGAGTTTAGTCCGTTCTGGCAGATTTCAGCAAAGGGGTAACTATGTGTGTAGCTGTATTGTCCAAAATGATCTGGTACAAACCTGCAGTGAGAGGGAAGGGGAAAGCCAGGTGAGGATGATGTACACTTGATCAGGAGTCATCTAATAGGTTCCACACTTAACCTTAGTCTTAATGTTTCTGTGCTCCCAGTCTCTAAAGTGTCTTTCTCAGCTTCTTCAGAAGGTTGACCTTGTCTTGGGTGATCATGAATGAGATGTGTTACAACGCTTGAGTTAATTATTTCTTTACTGTGGGGGTGGCTGCACTGGAACAGATTGCCCACAGAAGTTGCGGGGTCTCCCTCACTGGGGATATTCCAGAATTGTCTGGACGCAATCCTGTGCCATGTGCTCTGGTATAACCTGGCTTGAGCAGGGAAGTTGGACCAGACCAATTCTGTGATACACAAGAGGGGCTGTGTAAATAAGTGGCATAGAAGTTTTGAAACATGTTTTTGTGACAGTTTAGATTATTGAGCCCAATTTCATCTTCCGGAAAGAATATTATTAAATTGTTTAGTCTACTCCAGTTTCACTGCTGGAAAGCCAGCAATATTCTGAGGTGAGACATCCAGAATCTTTTCTTGCCTGATTAGTGCTTGATGGGACTCAAAGTTAGACAATAAGTAAAGCTGCTTATGTAATCCAGTTCTTCAGGTAATTAACCAAACAAAATTCAGACTTGAAATACTTATCCAGGTAGGATACTAGTGCTTTATAATGAGAAACAAAAACACTCCAGGCATTAATAAAATCTGAAGCATGGTTCTTACAGGCTTGTAATTAAAACTGAGAATTTTGTAACAGAAACTTTGTGCAGAGAGGTGCAGGCTGGAGTGTTTTTTGATTCCAAAAGTGAGCCCAAAGTTAACTGCAGTTTTATTGAAACTGTGTATTCATTTTTTCCCCATTCTGAGCATAAATAATTTGTTATTTCTATTTTGCTTTGTGTTGTTATTTTTATTTATTTTATATTTTGTTTGTATGTGTCATATACACTTGTGGAATTTACATAGCTGGATGAAATACTTTTTACTCTCAGGTTAGGTTTTTCACTGTTATTTGATTGCTGTTGAGCCATTAAAGAAGTGCAATGACAATCCTTTTTTAAATGTAAATAATAGCTTCAAGAAGAGTATAAACAAGTCGTTTCAATTCAGAAATATGATGGTATTGTCAGGATTCTTCATTATGTCACATTTAACATTGACTAACATCACATTATGTCACACTAACATCTCCTGTTAAGGGAGAAAATATGACAGGTACTACATTGCAGGAATTTGCTGGAGTATTGAAGTGTTATTCTGGTCTGGACCTTTTTCCTGCTGGTTACCTCAGTATTTCTGGCTTGAATTTCTGGAACAGAAAGTGAAAATAATTGACTTAAGAGCGGCTTGAATTCCAGAGTGAATGTGAAAAGTGTTCTTCATTTTTTTAAAGCTGAAAGCATTTAAATGTGCTAAATCACTACTTACAGGGCTGAAAAAATATAGTGGATTTAGTGAACATGAAATTTAGTGAACATACGAAGCCAATATCCTGCAATCTAAGTATAAAGGCAATAAAAGGATGATTTAAATTTCATTCTTATCTAGGACAACAATTTCCTGCCTTGAGATGTATTTTGGGGCCAATTTAACCTTTTGAAAGAGAGATGAAATGCAGTAAGAGAGACAGTATGAAAATTAGGGAAGATTTTATTTCAACTGTCTACTGTCTTAGCCTTTTAGGATGTTCAGAGAGAATGTAGGACCTCTGCCATGGGAGGTGTTTAAGAACAGTTTAAGTTCCAGGATGTGGGGGAGTTTATTCAGACCAGATTGATTATGTGGGTTTTTTACTCTTAATAACTGTATCTTCTGTACCTCTCATTGGTATTAGACAGCTCATGAGCTAAATGGAAGATAAAATACAGAGATATTAGGTGAAAAGTTGTTTTGGACCAACTGTTGGTACCCTTCAGGCCCTAGTATTTGTGTTTATGTTTTGTCTTTGGTCCTTATCAGAAGACGTGACTTCAGTGGACCTGGCTGGATGTCAGGATATGTGCACAGTGGTATGAAATGTATCATTCAATATTTATACTATCAGAAGCTGTGCTTAGCTAATATTGTACTTTGTGTCATTAGAAATATCTCTGATAGTGGTAATTGGTTAGGTATGGTTTTATTTCAGTGCTTGATTTTGGCTTGGCTTGCTGCCTCAAGGTTAATATTTTAAGGGTGCAACAGATAGTTTTCTCTGTCTCTTGAGCATTTAAATGCTTTTAGAGATGACTTGTTACACATAAACAGTGTTGTGAAAAGTACCTGATGAAAGAGATTGACATGGTAATGTCTGTGCTGGAGCAGTCTAAAGGATCCCTGCTCTTGAAGACTTTCTCCAGCACTGGCTGAAAGCAGATATCTGAAGAAAGGTATAAGGACATAGGAGACAGGTTTGCACAGGTGTTCCTAGTATCTACAAGATACATCTACAGCCCAGCACCTTCCAAGCCCAGAATAATGCTTTTATGCTGCTTACCTTCTCAGGTAATCAGCATAAAAGGGGAAGAACTTGATCTAACCTGTTCTATTATATACTGGAGCCATCTAAACTTTTTAACACCTATAACATAAGGCATTCTCTACTTGAGTATATTTTTTGTGTTAAAGGAGATGTTAATTTTGCTTGCTGATAGTTTCATTAGTTGTCCTTGGTTTCTTGTACTGAAACAGTTTCTTGTACTTTCAGTACTTTCACAGGAAGATTTTGGCTTTGTTGATCAGGGATCAGTTTTATTCCTCTGGTCACCCTTGTTCTTCTGTACTGTTTGCTTTTCACTTACAGCATTTTTGAGCCATTGGATCCAGAAGTGCACAATATATGGAAACTTAGTGACATAGTGGTGCCTTCTGTTATGTTTTCTGTTCCTTCCATAATTATTCATTAATTGGTATTTGGGATATTACTTTCACTGATATTATGTGCTTCCTTGGAGTGAGTATGACTGCAAAAAAAAAAAATCAGTCTTGTTGCTTTAGTGTTACCTTCTGCATTTGCTCATTCTTGAATCTGGTCATCTCTTGGGTCCATGTAACTTCTGCTTTTGATATTTTTAAGAAGTCTCTTAAAGTTTTATATCTTTTGCATGCTTTTTTATTCACTTTTCTCCTAGGCCAAATGTATTGTACTTTTCTATTTAATCACAATAGATTGTATTTTTTACTTTACTCGGCTGAATAATAGAAATCTGTTGCTATACCCAAGAATATTCTTAGTATTCTTGTATAGCTCTGTAGCTCGTTGTATTTGAGGTTTATGATTGAAGTAGGCAGCAGGTGACTGGAGATTGTCAGAACTATTTCTATTTGCTGTTTCTGTATAAATTCATTTTACTGTTTAGTTATACATGTAAATGGCAGTTACTTAGGCAACCCACCTTTTTTATTTATAATAGAAGTAAAACCTTTTTCGCAAAAGAGAGAAGACAAAAGAATGACTGGGGACAATCCATGTGGGAAACAATAAGTAGTTTCACCTGCAAAGATTGATTTCAGTATTAAGTAGTATCTATCATTTAGATGTGAACAGCATCTGGAAAGAATGGGATCAGTTTCTACATATCCATGATCCTCCCAGCCTTATGAAGCTGGATTTTTGAAGGATAAAGGTGATGCAAAGAACTCAAAAAGTTGGAACTGCTCTCTGCACTTCAAAAATTCAGGAGGCCAAGGGAAAATTATAAAATAATTTAAAAACAAAAAACAGAAAAAACAAAAAACATGATACACTACAGCTTTTACCCTTAGTCATATTCCTTCTTCCCTTTTCCTCTGTCTCCCCCTCTTCCACACCCTCATTGCTTTTCCCCTAATTTAGTGCATTTATTGTCAGTGAGAGCAATCTTCTTTCATTATGCTAATCAGGGTGTTGATATTGAAGGTTTCTTCTAAAACTAACTGCAGCAATAAGAGTTGTATAGGCTCAAGCAGAGATCTAAAATTCTTATTTGTCTATTTTATGATTTCTTAGTTTTATTTAATTTTCAGTCATGTTCTCAATGTTTACTTTGTGCAGATTTTACCAAGCTAGATACTAGATCTGGTCTTCTCTGTTGCTGATTAAATTACGTGAAAATGGCTCTGTTATGTTTTCAGCCAAGTTGTGCACAAATGTGCAACATCAGTACAAACCTAAGTATTGCCCTGTTTGCAGATGGAACAAAAGAAGTGTTGAAACTTTAGACAGAGCTACAGTTAAATCTGTGAAGACTCTGTGTTGTTTAGAGAAGCCAAAAAAATCAGATAAGCATGGTATTTAAGTTTCATTAAAGGAAAAAAAAAGTGAAGTGGTAAAATTTCTTACTGCTGGAGGTTTTATTTTTCTGTCAGTGCAGCCAGCTTCTCTTCATGAGCAGATCACAGTAGTTAAATCAGGCACATACAGTAAGCAGATTTATGCTGTCTTCAGAATTGTACATGAAAAACTCCTCAGTGCTTCAGGCTAAAATCTGATTTGCCACATTCTCTCAAATAGTAAGCTTTTTTTATTTGGTATTAATGCTTCTTGACATCTTGCAGCAAGGCTTGGATAGTGCTGCTACAGGGCTGTAATCACTTAAGAAAAAATAAAGGTTTTGCCTTTCCCAAAGATGTGACCTTATTGTAAGTCTAGATTCCTTGTCATCTTACCATGTTTATTTATAAGGTAATTGTAATTTTCTTGTAAATTGGAAGTACTCCAACGCATTTATTTTTGACTGCTACATGGATTTTTTATTTTCTCTTGTTCAGGTCTTATGGACACTGCAGGTATTTCAGTATACTCTGAAAAGAAAGTTGTACTGCTGTACAGACCTCCCACCTTCAGCTTGAGTAATGACAGACCCTACTCCTGTGAGGAATAAGCAGTAAAGAGTTACTAACCTAGTTGTGCCAAGCCACAGCAAATGGTTGTGGTGCCCTACAAGTGGATGGGATTGAGTGGATATTTTCCAAATCTGTGTTAATAGGTGTAAGCTATGTTCAGAGTATCAGTGCTGTCATCCAGATGCCGAAGACAAATTGTGGCACTGTACTATCCATGCTTTATATAGTTTTTCTTCCCCGGCAGCTTGTTGCATTTTATTTTCTCATTTTGGGCCCACCTTTCATCCTGCTTATGCTATTTGGGGAAAAATAATGACAAAACCAGGGCAGAATCAGTAATGATTGGGTAAAAAGTCAGGTTGTTGAATTTATACTCAGTGTGTAGATCTGGGCCTTGCCAGGCTTGTTGAAAATTCATCATCAGCATATCTAAGTTCACTTTCAGGTGACTCAAGTAGATGCTGTTTTGATAATTCGAGTTACTTGCTTGCTCTCTTCCTTGTCTTCCTTCCTTCCAGATTATCAACAAAATATAGGGTTTTTTGTTGGGGTTTGTCTGGTTTGGGTTTTTTTGCTAATGTTGTTGCAATGGCAACGCTTGTTGAAGGGTGAGACTAGAAGCTGGCTTTTCACAGTTCTTGGTTTCTAGGGACTAACTGAAGAGATCTTTCAGAAGTCTTTCTTTTGTTTTGCCTGTAACTCCCAAGTCCCACATATCCTCTGCCCCATCTTATCTTGTAAAAGTTGGGGTTTTTGGAAGTGATGTGTGTTAATTTGGTTCGCAGAAGGTTTTGATGGATCTTAAATGGTATTTTCAGTGGTTGGCTCTGTTGCCTACCTCTTAAAAATGTGGCAGACTGGTGATGGGGTTGAAGGACTGAGGGACTGAAGGTGCTACAGTGTTGGCTGGGGAAGCCACTGGGAAAGAATGCTTTTTTTTTCATCCATTTTTGTCTTACATTGCTTGGCAGCCTCCATTTTGCCTTTCACTTCTGTCGAAGGTAGGCTAAAATTTTTTGCAGAAGACAGAGACTTTTAAGTCTTTCATTATATTGGTAATAGCAACCAAAATCTAGGAAAAAAATTTCAAGCTATAGTGTCCATGTCTTGCCAAGGTGGATGTTGACGTTTCCAAGTATGATGTTGCTTTTTAGATAGCAGAATAATGATTTATAACTGATTTTGTATCATAGCAACATATCAGTTAGTATCTCACAGCTACCTTATAACCAGAAGTAATCCAAACACAGATAGGAAGAGGTGGAATGTATTACAGATAGTTACTCTTTTGTATAGTTCTGTTGTTCAATTGAGACATAAGGACATAAATTTTTATAATCCTTGGCAGTAAGCTGTTTTGAAAAATTGCTAATCTTTTCCACTTCCTTTGCCAGTTGTCAAAACTATCATGATAATAACTGACTGTATTAAAGAAGGTTAATTTTATAATTAAAATTCCAGGCTAGAATTCAGGAGATATGTTTCCATTACTACTTCTGTAGATTGCTCATATAGATTTAGGGTAAGTTGCTAAATCTCTTTGCTTCATTTTTTTTTTTTTGTCTGTACAGAATGACCGAGCTTTTTTATATTCTCAGAGGAACATTAGGTTTATATATTGGGAGGGGGCATAGGAACAATACTACAGTACAAATAGAATAATTTCTGTCTTGAAAGAAAACCTGGTTTTAAAAGTCAACTACCTTTTTTACTGGCCAAATTGGTACCTTCTCCTCAGGTAGCAATTCTGTGTTCACAGAATGCATGGCAGTGAGCCCCTACCTTGCTTTGTGTAATTTCCCATCAGCTGCTTTAACTCTTGTCTTGTAATTACGGTTCTGTGGCACTAGCTGAATGGGAGATTTATAATGTTTAAATATTACAAATCTGAACCTTTTTTTTCCCCCTGCTTTCCATAAAAACATGGAGTGAAACTGTCACTGCTGATTATTTGAGGGAATTTTACTAATTAGAATTGCATGAGAATTCAGGCTTTTGAGCTGTCATCTGTTTCATCCCCTTCCCAAGTACTGGAGGTTTCAGTAGCTTCAGATTTCACAGTTGTCTTAAATATCTTACTTATCCTGGCAAGAGATCTTAGAGATAACATTCTGGGGTCAAATTTTACAGTTCTGCCTGTGTCTGGGCAGTTTTTCTGCTTCTGCAAGCAGAATTTGGCCCTCATGTAAGGTGTAACCTTTTGGGTCCTTTTCATGCAAATGAGCTCAGTTGATTGCAGTGGATCTGCTTGTTTCAGAGAGGGACTGAATCTCCAGGCCATGCATCTCCAGGTTGTGAGTTCCAAGATACAGGATTTGGGGTTTCTCTTACATTAAATGCAGACTTTGCAGGTGTTGGGATTCTCACAGAACCCTTTGGGGGCGGGGTGTGGGGAAGAAAGAATGTTTTGAGAGAGAAATATTTGAAAGTATGAAAGCTGTGAAGGGCTGTATGCTTATAGCCCCCACAAACGTGGCACTATAACTAGAGTTCTTTGAAAGCATGGCTTAGGTGCTAACATTTCTATGGTAAAGTGTATCTGTGTAGTGTGACCTCTGTTCTTCAGTTATTGAGGGTGCCTGTACAGGTTTTAGCTCTAAACAAGACAATTGGGAAGGAAAGCTATGCAACCAACGCATCCCATTCCTGAAACTGGAGTGGTGGATATTTGTGTAGATGAGCAACATGACACAAATGTTTGATTTTGTTTGTGCAAATGAGAGAACCTTTGTGATGCAAAGCAGCATCCTCAAAAGGCAAATGGGCTTTTTTGGTTGTAAATATCCCAGCTAAATACTGCAGTAATTGCAAGCAGAGCTTGGCATTTTTCCTCTCTATTCTCTTCATCGTTATATTTTAACAAGTTCTCATGAGACTATTAAAATGTCTTAGTTTTTGGAACATGTGGCCTAGTGGGGATAACTCTGTCTACAGATGCAGTGGGTTGGCAGCTTGATTTTGCATGTCTTTTCATTTCCCCCTAGATCCTGTGACCCAGTGTAACCTTTGGTCTCCCTCTGAAGGCCGGGTGAGGGAAGTATGAGCAGGTGACTGATGATCACTGTCAATACAGCCTGCAGACAATATGGGAATTACTTTAGCAGTCTCCCACTCCCTTGTGCTCCCCCCATCCTCTCTTAAATCAACAAATGCAAATAGCAGCTTCCCCATTTGCTGCTATCTCCGGGAGGCTGCCCAGGCAGCATGGGCTTTGTTGCAGTCCTGCCTATTAAAAAAAAGCAGCTTCAGCCCTAGGCAGAAGGAAAAATACCAAGTGGGACCTGATTCCCCCTGCCCCCTTAATGGTTAATGCTGCTCATATTTGGTCCTCTGGCACATACAGGTAGGAGGATGCTAAGATAAGGTAGTGCTTGATGTGTGTGATTCAAGAGGGCAGCATGAAGTGGCTGGAGCTGTTTGCATTGTTAGTCTTCATCCAGTAAATGTCCTTCTGGAAGGGAATAGAGATTGCCCAGTGTCCAAAACTCATACCTGTGCTCCTAGGACCTGTTGACTTGGAAGTAGTGTGTATTTAACAACAGCTGTGTCTTTACTGTGTGAAAATAGAAATGCGTTTGATAGATTTCAGCATAGGCAGAAGCACAAAGAGTTTGTTGAACAATATTTCTTTACATGGTCATGATTGTTTTGATCTATGCATAGTTGTGTAACACAAATAAATAAAAAGAGCTGCATTTTATATTGGTGAAAGTATAATACAGTATATAGTATTGTACAGCATACAGTTCATATTGTTTTGCTTTCCAGATAAACAGCTAAATGCAAGTTGTCATTCAGCAATTCAGGAGCATAAGTGTAAAGCTGTGCCAGCATTTGGTTAAAATTCTGTTCATCTTTTTTAAATTGTCATTGCATATGAAAATATGTTTGGCATACATAAATAAGAGGAAGGTGATCCCTTTCTACATCTAGTAGGTGGTCCTTCTCAGATACCATGGGATATCGGGTCTACATTTGATGTATTAGGATTGCAACCAGCCATAATGAAGAGATTTCTTCTGAACTTCCGTTTAGGAATATTAGATTAGTAACTGAATAAGGCAAATAGCAATGTATGTAAATGCTCCTAGTGGTTTAGAAATGTGTGTCAGTAGTACTTGTATTTTATAAGAAGTCTGTGTACAGTGTGTATTTCGTCTTATAGTGCAATTTCTATTGCAAATACTTAATAACAGTTAACTCTTGAATAAAGATACAGAATTAAAGGAACAGTTATAAAGCAAGGTGCTAAACTGTTGAGTATAATTCATAGAGCTAGACATTAAAACTGTTACTCAATCTTCAAGTATGTTATTTTTTTCTCTCATTTCAGAAATATGTTTGTTTTATTTTTTGTTTTACTTGCTTACCAGAAAGCTTCAAAATACTAATATTTTCAGGGAAGGAAGATTCCAAATTGACAAAAGTCCAGAATTAACAGCCCCCCTATGCTCCATTTCCTGTATGAATTAGTGCTTTAAATCCAGCACTGGTGGCTGACACGGTCAAAGCCTGCTTTAACTCTAACTTGCAATACTTCTCTCAGTTATGTTGTATTAAGTTTATGGTATTTAAGGCTGGGATGAATCACATGAGTTTCTGATCAGCTAGATGCAAAAGGCTGTGATAGGGACAGTGTGAGACTAGAAAGCTCTCTAATTTTAGTATGAAGGTTTCAAATTATTGCAAATATGTTGTGCATTTCTTTCCCATGCCTCTCAACAAAGCTGGTTTGATGTCAGAAAATCTCCCTATTTCATCTTCTACTTACCTGTCCTGCAACTTACGCATCTGTCCACCTGCCAGTGGTTGGGCCAACAGAATGGAGTATTTGTTGGCCACAGGGACTTAGTATTTGCTTTTTGTTGGCCACAGGTGCTGCTGTAGCATGGTGCAGTACATCTTTTCATTGAGGGTATGTCCTCATGTTGTGTTCGGCATCCTTTTGGTGTTCTAGTCTGTCCATTGGGAAGGGAATTGTTAAAATGAAGCCATCATTATTTCAGAGAAGAGCGAGTTGGGTGGAAAAGACCTGTTCACAAGGAAATTTTAAGTTAATGAAATCTGGTTAAATCTTAGAGCCTCACACAGATTATAATGCTGTCACATCATATGCATATTGAAACATATCCAAGTGGATATCTGTTGGGATCCCATATTGTATTGGGATGGGAGATTAACCCATTTCATGGGAGAAAATCACTTCAGTGTTAAGAACAAAGAAAAATGATACTTTGTGTTTGATTTTTGGAATCCCTTCTTCAAATTGGCACCAGGAAGGAAAATCTGGGTATGGTTATGTGAGCTTAACTTTCTAAACCAGCATCTCAGACTCATGAAGGACATTTTGCCTGCCATCAGTTTCTCCTTGTCACTGCGATGATTTTCTTTGCTGCTTGAAGTTGTTTTGTAGCTCTCTAGAAGTAGTTTGCATGTCTTGTAATTGTGGAAAATGCAGTTAGCAGAAAAGGGATGTATTATAGGCTGTATAATTTGTGAAGTATTTTTGAAGGCCTTTTTGATGAATGGCACTTTATAAATATTGTAATTAAATTAAGGGAAACATTTATAAGGTGAGTGGATTAATTTTTTGGGGTTTTTTTCCCAATTTTACTTTGAATGATTTTCCCTTAGGGAAGTCCCTCTAAAAGAATGGGTACAAAGAGTTCTTTCTTTGGCTTCAATGAAGTTCTATAGTTTCATGCCAACCACTTAAGTTCAAAGTAAAAAGTATATTCATTTTACAATGTAAATTGTGCAGTACACTTCTATTTTTTTAAGCTTTTGTTAGAAAAGTTGCTTTCCATTGTTCATTTTGAGGTTTTCCCCCCCTTCCCTTTTGTTTTTGTTTTTCCTCAGTTTCCATTACAAAGAGCAGTGCAAAAATCCAATCTTCCCCTTCCAAAGTGACCCGGCGTTCAATGCAGTCTCCACAGAAATCTGCTCCAGTACCAGCGCAGCGGGGCAGGAAGCCAGGTCGGGGCAAACCCCCTGGACAGTCTGCAGTTCCCAAGAAGGGCAGGTCTCCTAAAAATATTCCCCTGACAAAAAGCACCTCTCATACTGAAAATCTTAAAACAAGGAAAAAAAGTTTAAAACCTGGAAAAAAGGTTAGTCCTTATCTACTACTTTACTTTATATTGCAAAGTTTTGTAGTGAGATTTATTATTATTACTTAATTTTCTGTCTTCTCTTCAGCCTTCAGGGCTTTACTGTTTTCAGCAACTGATTACAAGAAAAAAATTAAATAGCTCTTCTGGAATATTTTAGTATAAGATCCTGTGGATTATTTTATACCCAACAAGATAACTGTTTTATTTATGGGTGAGTAATTGGGGTTGAAAAATGCTATTCTGAAATAGAGAGACAGGAAATCCTTTAAGCTTTTTAGTTTGGGTTAGTTTGTTACTGAACCATATATATAGCTTGCGGTTTTTGGGTTTTTTTGGTTTTTTTTTTCAGGTTTAGAAACAAAGAATTAAAAACAGTGAGGGCTTTATTGCGTAATTTAGACTTCTTAAGCATACAGCTGGATTTGCCAGATGAATCTCATGGATACCCCCTAATCCTGGAGCTTCTACTACCATGAAGCAGGAAGCTGCTTTTTCTCTGGATGTGGGCCTAATTCAGGCCTGGTCTGAAAGGCATGATGTGTTTCTCTCTGCCCAGCTGAGTCAGACATGGAGTGCTGGCAGCTGCCTCCATCTTCAGCTCTGGTGGAGCAGTTTGGTCAGGTACACATCAAAACTGCTGTCCCTCACCCCACTTCCCACTGCCACTGACACCAGCGCTGGCAGATGAACAATCTCTGAGTGAGCCAGTTCAGGGAGCACAGAATCCATCCCTTCTACTTCCTTCTTTGTCTTCTCCACCCCAAAAAAGCATTAATGCTACAGCTGCTGCAAGGAAGAATAGGATCACAGCAGGGCAGAGTTAGGGCAATTTGGATTTGGAAGTACAGTCTATTTTCTGAGGTTTGCTCATGCACAGCAGGCTCTCCAAGAAGAGTTGCAATCCTGCAATGTCTTCCCTCAGGCAATTTGAGTCTGTCCTTGTGCTCCTTCCTGCTTTGCATTAGCACTGGTGAGGAGGTGGGGGCAGTGCCTTTTCATGGTGGTTTTTTTTTTGTTTGTTTTTTCTGTTCTTTCCCCTTTCCTCCCCACAAGAATCAAAAAATAGAAGATCTGGAGCTTTTCTCCTCCAGTCTGTATCAGTGTGAGCTGTAGGATCTATTCCTAAAGATGCATGGGAAGAGGTGAAGTAATGGCAAGGTGGGGATTCTCCCTTCCAGTGATTGTGCTGATCAGTGTGTGTGTGTGTATGAAGTGCTAGTGAAGTAGCATTATTAGAGTATGAAACTAGAAGCAGCACTTCGTTGAAATGATGATCACAAGGTAAGAAATTACTTTGGGGACCATAAATTGAAAGCTGAGCACTCTTCTCTGCTGTCTGCCCCTCGCAGTCAGACATTTAAACCAGTAGGCTACTGATGGAATTGATCTCCAGTTTTGTTTCTCTTACTTGGTGTATAAAAATGCACAGCAACAGAGATTAAAGAGGAGAAAGGTGCTCCTATCCAGACTTAGCTGGTGGGTGGGATGTTCTTCATAAGTCTGGATGGGGCTTTAAAGGACAGCATTGAACACAGGACTGTCGTATCTTAAGGCCTTATTCAGGTGTGGCAAGATGTGCACTTGCATGTAAGATTTTTGTCCTCAAGCTCTCATTAAAAAGAATTTCAGAGGCTTTATCTATGTTTTGAAATAGTAGTTGGAGGCACCTTGCCATTAGAAGAGGCTTCTGTGCCCTGGGTGTCTGAAAGAGTCTGCTTGAAGCATTTGACACCTGGTTTGTGTGAAGTGCTCAGGGGTACTGTGTGGGGAATGGGTGTTAGTTCTGACATTCCCTCTCCTGAGGCAGCTAATCTGAAGTACACCTATGTACTCCTGATTTCCTCTGTGGGACCAGGCAACAGAGTTAGCTTTTGCAAAATCTAGGATTGATATATCTAATTTGGGATTTTTTACTTCATTAACTTTAGCATTAAAAATTGAAAAATTAGCTGCTTTTGAGAATTCATAGAAGGCTGTTATTGCTTTGGTAAGTGGTTAAATTGCCAAGATGTTATACATATGTGCAAACTTTTCTTTGGACTATTACACCTGTTAGCATAAGGGTAAAGAGAGGAAATGGGGCTTTGTGGGAGTTCTGCACAGACAGGGTGTGTCTGACGTGCAGTGCAGCCATACATCCTATACACCTCCCACTATGAGTGCAAATGTGCAAGTGGTATGTGCCTAGAGGCTGAAAGTGCTTTTTTTCCTTCTGCCCACCCCCCTAGACTGATGCAAATCCCCCTCCCTGCCCCCCAGATGTTGCACTAAATGGTTGTGCTTCAAGTGTAAGTTGGCTTTTTGGTGTATTTAGGGACATTGGTGTGCCTGTCTGTCTGCAGAGTTGTTTGAATTTCTTTGCCCCTTTAGCTTTGTTATGCTGCAGTGTTTATCATTTTGCAGATATTAACTCTTATTATACAGCTAGAAATTTTGAGCTGTTGCATCATTTTTCACCTCTATTTAAAATTTTTCTAAGCTCTGTAAGTATGAAATGCATGTTGGATTTTGTTCTTCATTTGTTTCTCACAGCTTGCCCTGTATGTTTTTACTCTTTCATAATAAAGAAAAAACCTCTGTACATATCTTCCATTATATTTTAAAAGTACACTTTACATAACACTATAAAGAATTCCTTTCAGAATTTCTTGAGGAAACCCCTTGGTGTACCATCCCTAAACTCAACCCCACAAAGAGTGTTTAAGCTTGAGGGTGAAGCTTGTCCTGTGGTAGAAGCTGTGAGCCCTGCTCTCTGCAGGCACAGAGCTGGCATGCCCTCCCAGCTGGCAGGGGCCAGCCAGCCCTAGCCAGGCCAAGCCAGCGTGCCCAGCCCTGCAGGGAGTGTGGCCTGTCTCGTGACACAACGGGGCTCTGGGCTGGCAGCTGGCAGCTGTCACTGGGGGGTGCAAAATGAGAGCCTCAGCTGAGCAAGCATAGTGTGCTATAGTCCTTCTGAGGGAGAAGGTAGGAAACAGCCAGCTAGTCTTACACACTGGTGTGCATTGGTGTGGAGAGTGGATGGTTCCTCTTAGTTTAGTGTTCATATTTTGTTGTCATGCTTACATTTTTCCCCATTTCCTCATCTTTTCCCTCAGTTTGACTACACATTTTTGGTAGCATGGTACGGTACCACCCACTTCCACCCCCCCCTCCCTGCCCCAAGAATTCCTGCTACAGGGAGCCTTCAGGAATGTTGGACTTCAGATCAAAACCTCAGTCTCCCCAAGTGCATTTTTTTTTCTCTGTATTAAGGATGGAGACACTTCTGTCATCCAGTGTTACAATAAATGGTCAATCCCTGACAATTAACACATCACTGCTGGGTTCTGTGCCCCGTGCCGCCTCATCTCATTCACAATGCAGGGCCAAGCCGTGGCAGTCTATTCTTTATGTTCATGGTGATTCCACCCAGTGCCATACTGTCCAGTACTTTCTCCAGCCAAACCTATCTTCTCCAAACTGTAAGTGGCACAGATTTTTTTTTTTCTTTAAAGTGCCCTGGATTTCAGAGGAAAGTTAATTTCTTCTTTCTAGCTGTTGTGAAGAAGTTAAGCACTGCTTCTTTTAGGAAGGAATATGTTCTGTTTGCTTTCTACATGGTTTTGAATACATTGCTTGGAAAAAAGGTTGCTTTTAAAAGTGTAAAGGATAAATATTACTAAGTGGAAGAGGGCTTAGCCTTCCTTAGCAAATTGACTGAATTTTTACTTCACTATATATCAGTTTTAATGGTAAATCCTTACCACATGACCACAAGTCTCTGCTGCATTCCGCAATGCCAAGACCTTGTGTAATCTCTTACATTCCTAATTTTTGCTAGGTAGGAGAGTCAAAATGTAATCTGTTCTCATGCAAGAATAAGTGGTGAAGGGAAAAGAGATGAACTCTGATTTATTATTTCTTTTATTTTGATGTATTTTCATAGAATGTTAAAACACATCACTGATCTTTTTTCTGGTGACCAGTGTCAGGACCCAAGGGAATGGCCTGAAGTTGTGGCAGAGAAGGTTTAGGTTGGATATCAGGAAAAGGTTCTTCACCCAGAGGGTGACTGCAAACTGGAATGGGCTCCCCAGGAAAGTGGTCATAGCACCAAGTCTGACAGAGCTTGAGAAGTGTTTGGACAATGCTCTCAGGCACATGGTGTGACTCTTAGGGATGTCCTGTGCAGGGCCAGGAGCTGGACTCAGTGATTCTTTTGGTTCCCTTCCAACTCAGCATATTCTGTAATTCTGTGAAATATCTTCCATGAGTCCATCTCTTTTCTAAACCCCAGTCCAAACCAAATTACAACAAAATTCTCTTTTCCTCAGGTGGAGAAGGTAATGCACATGGACAAATCTCTGAATCACTGTGCTCTTGACTCTGGTTATCTGTCATATGATAATCTGCAAATAAGTTTGCTTTGGGAAAGGAAAAGGTTTTGGCAACCAGCATGACTGAATTTTAACTACAAGCTTGTTTGATACCTTGCATGAAGCACCTGAAAATTCCTGGAAGTGGTTACTTGAGAATTTCAAGCCCTTTGAAAACAAGTTGAGAGAAAATACAGGTGCACTGTAAATGTTGACACCTAGATGTGACTTAGGTTTTTTTATGGCAATACATACACAGCCCAGCTAACTTACTTGAGCTGTGATAAACCTAGCTGGAAGGGCATGGACATGAAAATACCCCAAAATACCTCTTCCTAAGATTTTTAGAAGAGTCATGAATTAGTATATAAAGCTCTTTCTTTTAACACTTTTTAGATAAAGGTGGGTTCCTTTCTAATTCATTTGTCTTCCACTGCATTACTAAAGCCGTTGTAACTGCAAATTGACAGTTTCTGGCCTTCCTTTCCTGAACTTCCCTGTCTCTGCTGTGTGTGGTACTTTTCTAGTAAGGAATACACACATGCATTAAGATGGTAACTGATAGAAAGGTTATGCAGACTCCTTAAAAAGCATTAAGCATTTTGACTCTGGGTTTTTTGGTTTTTTTTTTTTTTTTTTTTTGTCTTAACAGAAAAAAATCTTGCCAGAACAATTGACTCCTACATCTCCTTCTCCTCAACCATCTCCTGAGGGGGAAAATGGCACTACGCAGATACGTAAAGATGGAATCAATTTGTCTGGTGCGACTGCAGCAGTTATATCCACAGGTAAAAGACAAAGAAAAAAAGTGGTTGAAAAGGCTTCCATGTCAAGCAGTTGCATTTTATGGAGAATGTGCTGCTAAGTTATTACTGTAAATCATTATCCAGCTGCCTTATTTTTTAAAAGATATTTATAGGAGCCTGAGTTATTTTTCAGAATGAGAATTTTGATGCCCACGTTATAGCAATAAGTGCTGGGGCACAGGGACTTTTGATAGATCTGCTAGACCTGGCAGTTTGCTCCTGTGTGAAGAAGGAAACTGTACAGTTCTTTCATGTCTGTCCCACTCCTTAATGTATGGAATAGGAATAGATGTGGCTAAATGCCCATATGATATTCTGATCCCATGCAAGCTGTACTGTAATGTAACAAAATGGAGATTTTATCTCTATGTAGCCTTACATGAAAAGAAATAACTCTGTTAAAACTGGGTAAAGGCAATCAGAGGGAATATATTCCTCTTTCCTCATGTTTGCTTTCTTTTTTTTTTTTTTTGCCTCTAAATATAATGAAATGTGTCCTGAAAAGGATTTGCAGAAAAGAAATAAGCTAGTAAATGAACTAACCCATTGAGGAA
Source organism: Cettia cetti (assembly GCA_013401135.1). Taxonomy (NCBI): domain Eukaryota; kingdom Metazoa; phylum Chordata; class Aves; order Passeriformes; family Sylviidae; genus Cettia; species Cettia cetti. Next base: position 145,284 of record VZUI01080179.1, read on the forward strand.
TGGGTAACCCTATAGTGAAACAATTCATATATTATCAGCCAAAATCTCAGAAGTTTCTAGAAACTCCATAAATTATGATAATTTTGCTTGGGGTGCTTTTTTACATTTAAAACCCGTTTTTACAATAGAAGTTGTCAGGCTTTTCTCACGCCCAATTTCAGTCATGGATGATTGGAAAACATGTACCTTTTTCCTAGGAAAACAAATCTTTTCCAAGGCAGTTGTTGTTGAGCCCAGACAGAAAATGCCACACTATTATTGTTGATTTGTAGCTTTTATTATTTGTACCAATAAGTTTCCTTCAACTTGCAGACATCAGAGAGTAAACAGATACACATGAAGACATTACATCATTAAAACTCTTACAGAAATACTTTATTTTTAAAAGCTCAGTGTTTTTATCTAAAATCAAACTACAGTTCAGAAGATATGTCAGTCTTTTGTGTAATAGAATGTTTAGCTTTCTCAATCATCACAGAGGCATATTTTTTCGTTAAGCTGTAATAATGTCTTGGGTGCATTCTTGGTCATGTGGGAACCAGGATGAACAAAAAAAAATCATTTAAATGTTTCCCATGTTCTTCTGCCTTGTCAGTTGTTTTGGAAGACAGTTTCACATTGTCTCTTTAAAAAGTAGTTACAAAAGTCCTATATGATTGTTTTGTGCTACACTTTAAACCACCTTACAGTGTTTGTAAAGAAGTGTTTATTTAGCAGACAAGGCCAAATTGCAGTGTGGAAATCCTGTGAGTGGTTCAGGTCATCTGAAGCTAAAGACTTTTGGTAGCCACTCTGTGGTGTATATGTTAGTGCCATATGAGTGCTTCAGAATGAGTTTCAGTGGCATGTATATAGCATAGGGTTCTCTTGGTTGCAGTTTCTCAAATAGGAAAAAAATTTAGGCAGTAACTTGGTAAGCCCTGCTTTGTAGAATTGTGACTTGGTAGTTTGGAATATCTGCAAGTAAATTGTACTTTTCCGGAACTAGTGTATGAGCAGAGATTAGTCAGAACACAAGCACAGACAATGTCAGCTTTGTTACATTAGTGAGGGAGAAGAGGGCTTCAGAAAGCAGGAGAAAAAGTGAGTTTAGGATTCAGTCAGGAGAACCTTGATAGAAGAGCACTTTCTGCATGCTCTGAAAGTATGTGTGCATGGTCAGCTTCTTGAGTTGACCAGTATAACTTTTCTGCAGGATTAAAACTAAAATGACAATATGCAGTTCTAACTTGGAAACATGTCTTGCTTCCTTGGCAGTAAAGATAGCTTGTACCTTTTCAGTGTGTGTTTATGTGAACAAACGTGGAAATTCTGGGCCTCATCTGGATAAGAAGAAGATTCAGCAGCTTCCAGACCATTTTGGACCAGGTCCTGTCAATGTGGTACTTCAGCAGGCTGTGCAGGCTTGTGTGGATTGTGCCTATCAAGCCAAAACAGTCTTTGGATTTTTGAAATCTGGCCATCATGGAGGAGAAATGATAACTGGTATGTGAAGATGTTCTGTTTCTTTTTTTTTTCTTTACGTGCTGAACTTGAGGTAGGGCAGAACAGCTGAAGTAGCTGCAATGAATTTATATAACTTTTGTAGCTGTGTAAACACGGGTGTGAACATTGATGTATGATTTATCTTACTCTGAGTTCAGAGTGATTTGAACAATTCTTTAAATTAAAGTATAGTGATAGCAGTGTTTAAATTACAAATGCACAACACAGTTAGTTTCTTACACTAAGTAGAGCTTGTGTACCTCATTTAGCAGCTGTAGCCAAACATTTGTCAAGTAAGTTCACTACAAGTGAAATAATCAGCTTTATTAGTTCAAGCCATTCGCATAATCTTATCCATGCATGGTGTTTGTGTTCTTAAAGCATTAACCAAGTGGGTGACAAGTCTCAAACTAATCTGTTTAGCTTCCAGGCAAGTGATTCCACATGTTAAAATTGCTGCTGCTTCCCTTACCCCATTCCCCAGAACTGTAGCAGTATCTTAGGTCGCTCTTCATCCACCTATGTCACCTATTATGGGATATGTTTATTTCTATTACATATTGAGGATAAATTATCTCTATGTCTCAATCTGAATAACTGCTGCTTGACTTTTTTTTCCTTCTGAGCTAGGAATTACTCTATGTATAACAGTTAGCACATCAATTCATAATTCCATTGGTGGTGGTAAAAGACTTGGCATTACTTTAATCTCTTTATATTAACACCAGATGTAAAAGATGATTAGTGGAATAGAGGTTCAGTTAAGTACTCATAAAGATATTGCTGTCTAACTGTATTTGAAGAGCAGCACCCCAACTTGTGTATGGCAGAACTACAGTGAGCCTTGCTTAGGCACGCCCTTGAGTTTGTGCACAAAATGGGTGCTGCTTCTCTGCTGTGTAGTAGAGGTTTAATGGCATTGTATATACTTGGTTTGGAAACTGGTATTGCTTTATTTTTTCAGTATATATGAACATTTGTTATATTATTAATACCTTGCTGTGCCTATTTCAGACAAGTCAATTTTCTAGAGCAAAATGCCCGGAGATGTTCATTGCCAGTATTCTATTTGGGATTGTTTATCATGAAGGGCTAAATCACAGGCCGGTGGAGTCTCTGGGCTGTGACTGAGTAATTGAAAATAATTTCAAACAGGAGAGAGAAATTTCAGATTTTTTATGTACTTGTGCCTTGTTTGCATTCAAAAATTCTGTACAAAAAGGATTTACTATTGTGCACCTGGCTTCACCCCAAGGCCTGTGTTCTGGATTTGAGAACCTGGTGATGTGGACTGCTCCGGAAGCAGAGTCCTGGTCTGGCTGATAGTGAGCCATGTGGCTCACGATGCCCCAGTGTGTTCCTAGTGTTCTTGAGCTCTTGCTTCTCCTTGGCTTGTCAAGCAGGTAGCTGAGAAGTGGCTGAGCAAACACTCCCTGTCATTTTATCAAAAATTTGTGTGTGATAAATTTTGTGAAGCATAAAATATGACCTTGATTAATGTAGCACATTACATCTAGCTGTGCATGTGAATAGTAAGGAAGAAGAGGGAAGCAACAATAGAATAAAATAAGGAATTACAGTTGTAGCCTTTCTGTTTTAAAGTGGGTTTGGAGGGTGGCTTGTTCAGGTTTTGTTTGGGGTTTTTTTTAGACTGTCAAAAAAAATAATGTTGTGGCAGAGAATAAGCAAAGAAATCTAAGTCTTTTGTGAACTGATGCTTTTATAGAAAGTATTATATCTGCCATAGGAGGAAACTGGGTGCTGATGAGGACATGGATAAAATAATCTTGGTAGAATACATGGAATTAGTTAGTAGGTTCTTTTGGTTCAGCTGCCAAAGAAGAGAATTGTTTTGAATAAAATTAAATTTAGGATTTTTCCGTCTTTTCTTTCTCAAACAAAGGCACAAACTATTTTATTTTTGCTTAATGCATAAGCTTTCAACTCAGGCAAATAAAACGGAAAGAAAATTAAAGGCTTGATTAGCAAGCCCACTAATGGTGGTGGTGTCAGCCCCTTTTTTCTCTTTGTAGCACAGAGACTATGGAGTTTGGTGGGATTAAATAGATTGAGGCTCAGATAAATTTTTCTCAAGCAGAGTATTAAAATCAGTGTCTTGGATGAGTTTCATTATTATCAGAAAAAAACACATTTCTCTGATTGTTTCCTTCTCAGTCTTTCTCCCAGCTTGAACCTGGTATGTAAAACATACTTAAAGAATGGAAGGTGAAGAAATGAGTGTGACTCTTCATCCTGAGGGCTGGGGTTCCACATGCAAACTCCAGTCCCTGTATATATATATATCATTAAAACTGAGGTTATTGCACCTCAGAGGTACTCATTTTTTTTTCCCTAGCATTTATCTGTGGAAGTAAGATATTTATGCTTTTCCCAAGCAGAGTAGACAGCTGAGCCTGTGGATCTGGATCCCACACCCTTGGTTGGAGTTTGTGTGGTTGCCCTCAGACATTAGGAGTCCAGGGGAGCTCTGTTTGCACTGAATCTTTGTGGATTTTTTTCTCATGGAATGTTTTGCTGGGGCAGTAACAACACCTCAGCTGTTTCTTGCTTTATCCTCCTGACAACTCTTGAATAACATTGTTCTTTTCAATGTTTGGATTTTTAATGAGAAATTAAGGGATATAGAATAAGTCATTTCCCCAAAGGCCATATAGGATGATCCATAAGGCCATTTGTTATAGTGTTTTAAATTTCTGCTGTAGCTGTCTACTACCTTGCAGTAAATTTGTCAGAAGGTCAAGCTATGGTAGGTCTCACAGCCCATTTGCTCTCCAGAACTGGTTGAGTTCCAAGCAAAAATTTGCCTTTGGAGACCCCTTCCCCAAACAGGATGTAGAGGACCTTGTGTCTGAGCCACATGTGGGACTGTTAATCATTAGCATTTCATTTGGACATTGAGGCCTGGAAAAAACCTAATAGGCCATGGAAACACTTCATTCCTGTAGTACTGGCTCTTAAACTTCAAGCACTTGCAGTGGTCAGTCTGTCATGAAAGCAGGTGGGAGAGGCAGCATGTCGTTGTTGATGCTGACTGCTAAACTCACATTAACTCTGATCAGAAGCTTCCTTACATCAACAGTGTAATTGACACTTCAGATTTCCTAAGGAAGCCTAAAATATGCTAGACTTAGGCATTTTCTTTGGTTTTGTGTATAGTATCTGTCTCTTTTGTAACACAATATGGAAATATTCCTGAATTCAGATCTGTGAATAAAGGCTTTCTTGTCATTTCTGGCTTTTTTTTTTTTTTTTTTTTTTTTTTTTTTTTAAGCATCTGCTACCAACAAAATGTGATCTTTTAAAGCTCTGCTTATGATTTGGAAATTATGTTAACAACAGAAAGCTGCATGACAGGCTGAAAACCAAAGAGACAAATTGATGCATAAACCTGGTGTTTATGCCACTTCCTTTCAGCCCTAAGCTTAAGTTACAAGTTTGTTCCTGCTTTGTTCTAAAGTCTCCCTAATCACAAGTAACTAAACGCTTCAGCTGATGTAATGGTAATTATCTAATCCATGTATCTGTAGTACTGAGTCTTTTCAAAACCTTACTAATTTTCACAAAAAAGAAAAATATCCTCAGCTGCCATGCTGTTTGAGGGCAAGGAAAGAGGTCAACAAGAAAAAGACATGTCCAGGCTCTTTGTAATCACTCAGTTTAAAAGACAACAGATCCATTTGTGGCTGCTGTGGTATCTCTGCCACCTAACTCCTGTTGAAATAAATGGGAGCTTGACCACTGTAGTGTTGACAGCAGAATAGATTTCTCTAGTGATAAAATAGCAAATGGCAAAACAGTTTCTGAGTCGGAATTTCAATGATAATGGATGCCAGCAGCTTACCACAAGTATTCTCCATTCAGTTAGAAACTGAGAAAAAAATACGGAAATTGTTTCATTTCTTCAAGGGGTTTTCTTGTGTGTTTTTTTTTTTTTTTTTTGGGCGGGGGGGGGGGTTTTGTTGGGTTTTTTTTTTTAGTTTTGGTGGGTTTTTTAATAACTGTTTGGATATTGTAAAGGGTCTTTCTTGTTCTATTTACTGCAGATAGGTGGCGGAGAGCTTGCTGCTTTATGAGTAACGGAAATTGCACATAAAGTTTTGGTGGTGAGGGAGTAGTTGTAAGCTTTGTTATACTGGTGTAAATCCAAAATTATTTTATTAAAATAAGTTCCCATAGAGCAAATTTTAACTGACATGGATCCAATGGAAAGTGAAATCAGTTCTTTGGATATAATTTTTTTAAACTATCAGAATGATTATTTCTCTCGTATCTTGCATGGTTTAAATCAAGTCTGTATGTCTTCTCCTTTAAGTTCATGATGGTATTTTACTGTACTTCATGATGCTTGGGGGGTGTTTGACATAATCTTCTTATTCACAGCTTCCTTTGATGGGGAAAAGCATGCCATCAATCTTCCTTCTGTAAACAGTGCATCGTTTGTCCTACGCTTCTTGGAGAAACTCTGCCACAGTCTGCAGTGTGATAATCTCTTCAGTAGCCAGCCTTTCAGCCCTTACACGGGATGTGCACATAGTCCTATGGAGTACGATAGGAATAAGCCAGGTACTGTTAATCACTTGTTATTTTCAAGTGCTGATATTTTTGAGAAATGCAGGGACTCCATGAAATGCAACTTCTTAGTCTGTGACATGAATTGCTTGAAATTAATTCTTAGTGAATTGGTTCCAGTGTGGAAGGGCTTTGACAGTAATGGATAGGTTATACCACATGTGCAGAAATAATTTTGTTCAGCAAACTTCTTCTTGTAGGCAAGCCGGAAAACATATGTACTTTACCACTGTGATACTGTGGTATCTTAAAAAGACAAGCTCAAAACTTAACATTTCATTTGTTAAATTTATGTTGGGCTCATAAAAAGCTTACCAAAAGATGCTTGCTGTCTGTGAGAAGGCACTTCCCCTGAAAGGGAATTCAGTCTAACCCTTCCAGCACAAGTACAAAGTCTTTTCTTTCTCTTTTCACCTTACTTAAGGGTGGATCGAAAAATTTTACGTTCTTCTATGTACAGTCTAGTCATCTAGTAGAAAAACTTGTGAAATTGGCTGCTTGTGAAATTTTGTGAGTCCAATACCTTTGTTGCACCAGGAACATAGAATGGGAGATGAAATTACTTGTCCAAGATCTCCCACCAGGTTTGTAGGACCTGGTATTACAAGTCCCAGGTGAAGCCAGGAGTCACAGCTGAAATAGCCATGTTGTCAAGAGAATTTCACAAAATTTATATTGGGAATTAAGCTCCCTCAGAGCTGTTGGATAGCTGAGTCTGTGCTCCAGATGCTGATGAAGAATTTCTTTTCCTCTTTCCAGTGGAGAAATTATGTTTATAATTCTGTCTATCATATGAAAGTTCTTGGTTTTAACTATTCAGGAAAGTAGACGGTGTCAAGGTAATTCAGCTTTGAAATTTTGTATTGAAGTGACTGAGCCTGTGTGACATAAGGAATGAAATTCTAACCTGATGAAGGGCTGATGTATGTCTTTGCTTCTGTCTCTGGACTTGGCCCATGAGCAGCTCTATGCTAGAATAATAGGTAGTGACTTTGTCTCTTCACAGCCAAAGAAGAAGTACCTGAAAACAGGAGTGCTAAACGATACCCTCAGGACTCTCCACCATACACTGCTCCTCTTTCCCCAAAGCTTCCCAGAAACGATGCTCATCCATCTGAAGGTAATTAAATTATGTCAGAATTATATATGAGGATTATTTATTGTTTCAGTATTTCCAGTCAAAAAGGACTGAGTGCAACATATGTGTCTGGTTTGTCTCTAGCCTTTGACAGGTCAGGGTGGAATTATGTTAATTATTGATCTCTGGCACAGATTTTGCACTTAAGAAAGATCTACTGCAAGTTCCAGCAGTGCTTCTCCTAAACCTGCAGCCTTTTCTGTGAAGGGGCTAAGGCACACAGTTGACAGATGAAGCCTCCTGCTTCCTGTTAGGAGCTGGAAGCAACTCTTGACTCTAGGCTGGGTTCATGAAGTGAGTAAGGGTGCAGCTTGATGATGCAACTCAACTGAGTTTATGGCTAGCTGCCAGTGGCAGTTATGCTGCTCCTGTTTTCCTTGCCTCCTTGTCCCTGCCATGAGTCCTAGCCCACCCCCTGCTCTCTTTCCCTGGCTGGGTAGTGAGCAAAAGCACAGAAAACATTCTGGTGAAGAGTCTTACTTTGCTTCTCTGAGGTGACTCTCTGTGCATTCGAATGAGCACAGGGAAGGGGTGAGCGGAAGGCAGCCGTGGCCAGGGGAGCGGTGTGGCCTCCCTGTGGCAGCTGGCTCTTAGGTTGCTGTAGTTCACTGATAAAATAACACTTTTTCCTGTGGTGCAGCTCAGCTGCAGTAACTGAGTACATCTTGTCTTAGTCTGCCTCAGATGTGAAGTAAAGCATCTAGGTTTAAATATCAGTGAGAGAGACACATGGTTGAGTATTTGTTACTTAACTGGTTAAGGCCTGGTAGATACTGACTTGTCCCATCTGATACATAGTTTCTCTTGCAGAAAGATATTTGCACATCATTTCCAAAGGCTTTTTTGAAGTATAATGACAATTAGTTATTTTTTCGTCCTTGTTTTCTTTCTTTTTGTTTGTGATCTTGAAATAGTTTTGTATCTATTACCATGATTGGTGGCAGGATATCTCTTCTGTCCATATTAAAAAGTTGTAAGACTACAGTTAAAGCAGAAAAGGATGTAAAATTAAAATGCTCCAAATGGTAGCTTATTTAAAATTGTACGTTTTACTATTTTGTGTATATGTGACATATTCACATCTTTGTATTTCCTGTAGCTGTTATTATACACAGTTCTGCATTGATTATCAGCTTCTGTGTCTTCACAAAAGAAGCTCTGGTTTAATTTCAGAGGTATATTGTACATCTAAGTTATATTTCTGGTGCTAACTTAATAGCATGGAGCCCTTAACGCTCAGATGAAGTTGTTTCATTTGGAGCAAAACAAATGTTTAAGTAGATCTGCAGTATCTTGTAAGAAATCTTACTCAAGTAAACATGAATACACATACTTTTTTTTATTCCTTGTTTGCTAGTGGATCTTTTACAGATGGAGTCAGTGTACCCTTTAAAACACATTTTAAGATCAGTAGTTCATTGTAAATTGCAGATACTTTAATAAAAAATAATTAAAATAAGTGGTTTTCCATGGTTCCAGAGGTCTGAATTTGTACTCTGTGCATTTTAACAGGCAAAGTGTTCTCTAGCGCTGTGTGTTTCCCATTAGGGCAATGTCCTCTGCTGAGAATCTGGAGGCAATTTTGTAGCGGTCAGTCATGGGTTGGTTAACAAGAAAGATCTGCCCCCAAAAAGTTCTGGTTCCATTGAGACACAGTTGTCTTAAAATAGTTATTTTGAAATATCATTTGAAGGCAAAATGGAGTAATTGTGGGAAACGGTCTTTCAAACAGCTCATTTTCCTTCTGATCTGCTCAGGGATATGCTTTGCAGATTTTGCTGCCTTTCTTGCTTAAGCAAACTAAAAGTTTTTTCTTAAAGTTACGAAAGATAAAGGAGGAGGGAGTGAGGAATAACTCTGACTCCCTTCCCCTGAAAACAGAGTGTTCCTACTACTGTGTCCAATTACATCATTTTGTTATGTATGAGACAGAACAACTGGCTTCTAATTCCCAGAAGAGCCTCAAGAAAACAAAACATCCAGTTCCTGCTAAGGCTTCAGTGCCTAAACAGTCTGCTGTCATCCCTGCATTTGAAACTTAAGGCCTCTTGCTGGCCTTTCATTTATCTACCCAGAGGTCAGGCATTCTGCAGTGGAACCTCCCTTCTCTTTCCATACCTCTGTCATTCACAGCTGCTCCAAATGCCGAGGCAGGCGAACTGTGTCACTCCATGGATTGCAGTGCTCCATTTGCTGGATGCCAACTGTGCTGCATTTTGTTTGTAGAGAAGCTGGATGGATGGATCCGAAAGTGCATTGGATACTATAGCTACTGAACAGAAAGCCTTCCCTAAAAAATTATGGGAAATATGCCAGCTTTTCCAACTTGTGTGTATGAGTTTAGAATTTACAGTAAGATAAATTCAAATGCTGATGTCTGGAGGAAAAAAGCAGAGTTGATCTTTCCCAAACCTAGTATTTGCTTCAGGATATATAACATCAGAGAGAAATCTGGGAAACAATTGGAATGAATGCTGTTAAGTTCATTTGCAATGCAGTCAGTTTTTAACATCTTTTTTCAACAGAAATCTTGACAAAGATAATGTAAATCAATTATTAATAAAACCCCCCAAAACAACCTATATTCAGATTCCTGCTAGTTTACTATAAAAACTTCAAAAATGTTTTTTCTTAATACATTACATGAAGTTGACTGATATGTGCTTGAATACTCCAGTTGAAACTCTCTGCTGGGGAGTGTTATCTCCATTGTTTCATCCTACTTTTCAAGACTTCTGAAATCTGAATCTACAGGTTCAGTTAGTTAAACCTTATGCTCCTTCACACAGCTTTGGTGTAACAATTTAAGGTATCACCTCTGCCTTTTGGCCTTGCACTGAGATGTGGTTTCATTCTCTACAGCTCTAATTTTCCCTTGGTTGGCTACTTTTTAATTTTATAGTGTGCATCATTGACTTCATCTCTTAAAGTCTCTCTGAAATTCTGTGGAATTATATGTTTTGTTTTAATCTTGGTAAGTTGATGGAAGTACTTCTGAGAAATATACAGGCTTTTATCTTCTCATTTGTTTTCTTCTAAAACCTCAATAGCTTCTTCTTTGTGTTTGTGATTCAGGTCTGACAAACTAGAATGTTTTGCAGTGGTAATTTTGGAAGTTATTTATATGGAAGAGAAAGACTTGTATCCATAAAAACTTCTTTATTCCATAACTATCAAATTTAGTAAAAGATGTTGCATCACCTTGCAGATAAGGAGTCCAGGAAGGCTAGACATAAAGATACAAGAGCAGGCTGTCCTCACATGCTGAAAGAAAAGCTTGCACAGAAGAAGACTGTCCTGGCTGAGCAGAAAGGTTTGGCTTGAACTCAGGGAAAAAAAAGTACCTTTGGAAGAAGGGGCAGGAAAATCAGAAGGACTATAAGGATGCTGTTAGGTTATTAAGGGTGAAAATAAGAAAGGTTAAAGCTCAAATAGAATTTAATCTGGCTATTGCCATAAAAGACAAGAATTTTTGTCTCATTTTTCTCAGCAGTCAGGGGAGGGCTAAGGAGAATCCTCCAGCCTTTACTGGATGTGGGGAAACAAAGTAACAAAGTTTGAGGAAGGCTGCTTGAAGTACTTCATTCCTCCTTTTCCTCTATCTTTAGTACTAAGATCAGTTGTTCTCCATGTAGCCAGCATCCTAAGCTGGAAGGTAGGGATGGGAAGCAGATTGAAGGCCCACAGTCTGTGGGAAAATGATTTATACTAAACACATGCACAAGTCTCTGGGACCATAAAGAATCTACCCAGGAGTACTGAGGGGGCTGGTAGAAGTGCTCACCTCTTTTTACCTTATTGTGCTCTACAGTTATGTGGAAGGAGGTTAATGGGAGGTGGGAATTCATATCTTCTCTCAACTACTGCATCTCCCAAGTGATAGGACAAGAGGAAATGGCCTCAAGTTACATATGGAGAAGTTCAAATTATTAGGAAAAACTTCCTCACTAAAGGCTTGTCAAGCATTGGAAAAGGCTGCCCAGGGCTGTAACCATCCCTGGGGTATTTAAAAGACATGTAGATGTGGCTCAGTGGTGAACACACTGGTACTGGATTAACAATGGTCTCTGTGGCTTTTTCCAGCCAAAACCTATGGTTTCATTCCATGTTTCTATGGTCTTGCCTTTCCAAATTCACCAAGTAGGGAGCTGGCTCTCTGAGAGCCTTTAATTCCTTTTCAGGGTTATGCAATTTGAAGGTCAAAATAAACATAACAGTTCTTCACTGTACTACACTTTAAACAGGATTCAGAAAGAGAACCTGAGACCTCATGAAGCAAGTTGAAAGCATGCTTGAGAAGCTCACTGGGTTTTTTAGGAAAATCCTCTTCCTTTGGTTTTAATTAGGCATTTGCCCAAGAAATTCTTGGAAGTTTTCATATAAGAAGGGTAGTAAAAAGCTTATTTCAGGAACTTGTTTTGCAGAACATACTAGTTCTTATTCCAAAGAATATGCTTCCTCACTAGCATGTGTTTTATAACCAGTAGAGTTATTTTCAAGATGGTAGTGTGGGGCTTACACTTCTGTGAACCTGTTAGCTGTATTTTTCCAGCTCTTAACTCTCCTGCCAAAGCAGCATTTGTTTCATACAGATTTGTACATCATGGTTCCAACTTCTTTCTTGTGCTAGATATTGGCCTAATGCAAATGGAGGGGAATATCTATGATTGCTAGAGAATGGAGTGGTGTTCCTGTTGATTTGTTGTTTGTTTTTTTTTTTCCCTGACACAGCATGCTTCTCTAAAACAGACCTAAAGTGGGCTGAACAGGAGTTGAATTTTCAGTATTTGAGCAAACCTGGCTCCTGTCTCATGGCCCAGGGAAAAGGACATGCTGAACTCCACTCACGTGGCCTAGAATCAGTGGCAGACTTTTAAAGTTCACAACCCTTCTGAGTGGATGTCCTTTGTCTTTTGTAGAGTATAAAATCGCTGAAAAGGCATAAGAACTAGAATATTGTTATACTCCCTACCTGAGACTTTAAGTTGGTTTTTTTTTAACTTGCTCCATGGGTTCAGTAATTTACCTATATCTTTAGTTTTCCAGAGTCTGCATTTAGAGACCCAGAAACCCTGCCCTATGTAAAGAACCATGTGTAGATAAAGCAGGGTGGTCAAACAGCCTTCTGTGGCTTTGCCTGTAACCTCCTCTCTTTTAATAATGGTACCTCTGTCTAAATCTCTTGGTTCCATAGATAATAATTGTCCAGTTGAAGTTAGTAACTCCCTCTGTTGTTTAAAACCTACTAGTTAACATGAGCTTTTTGTTTGTATTAAAAATGTCTTGCAAAATAAATGCTACATAATATTAATGGTTAGCTTTTAAATGATATGTTTTAAAACCAATGAAAATTCTTGACTAAAATATTTGATGTATCAATATTAACAGCAGACAGTTTTATATCTAAAAAATTCTTTTGTCATTTCCCTCCTCGTGGCATTCAATAAGTACAACTGAAATGATTAATGGAAGAACGTCCCAAACTGGACATAATAAATATTTTGCTACAGTAAGAGTCCAATGATTAGTTGAGAAAAAGGGACAAAAATTCAGTCTCAGTGATTGTGTCACAGGAGATTTGGTAACAGGATTACCATCTGTCAGTACCTTCAAGAGAACGTAGCAATGCCTTGAGTAACAAAGGTGTAATGTCCATCACTTTGAACATCTTGATGCTTGCTTTTTGTGTAGCAGAAACACTGCCCGTAGAGGAAAAAAGCACTTCCAAAGAGCACCGATTTTCTGAGGATTCTATGGATTCTGCACTTAATTCTGTAAATCCATCAAACCCCACCTGTCGAAATTCCACGGAGTACCGCACTTCAGGAAATGCTGCATATTACAGGAGTTCCCATCAGCCAGCAACTGCTACCTCAAATTCAGCCCCAGTCCTGCGCAGGCTGTCCCTGAGCTCCGCAGGGAGCAGTGCTTACTATGAAGTCAATAGGAATCGGATACAGAGGCGGATTGAAGGTACGCTGTTATACAGAACCTTCCAGAATATGTCACTGCTTCTATTAACACAAAAAGTTATGAATAAAGAAGTTCTTTGCCATTGGAAAGCTTGCATATGGAGTGAAATGTGCTGTTGCCAAGCATGTCAAGGCTTGCTAATGTAACTGCAAATACAGAACTTAAGCCTGTTAGTACTAACAGCATAGTCCAAGTCAGGGAGGGTCTTTCCTGCTGCAGCTGCTGCAGCTTCTTCTTGCTACTGTGATGGACCATATAGCAAGCCAGAGCAGACAGGGATAGCTATATGCAGCTCACTTCCTGAGCATCTTATCAAATATTGCCATGTTGCTGAAATACAGGGATAGGGTTTCCTATTCTCTCCCTCCGTCTGCACAGCTTCACTTGCCTTTGCTTCATTCCCAGTTAATAGCATCTTGGGACCCAGGAGCCAAGTACAAGTAAAACTAATCCCTCTAGGTATGTCACAGTGCTAATGTTTGTGCTGCTGTATTTGCAGTTATAGAAGTAATTTAAAGACAGAAGGAGAAGTTCAGTATTATTAGAAGGAAAATAAAGTATCTTTTCATTTTAATATATTGCAAACAATGCATAATAAATGCCATACGTTAATATTAAAGGCTCTTATGAAATGAAATGTGTTATTCCTGTACAAACTAGTGATGCTTTTTCCTTTCACAATATTTTTGTATCAAAAGCTGCAAGTTCCACAACTGGACCAGATTTGAATTCACTAAAAAGGGAACCTTCAAGAACATTGAATAAGGATCCTTCCACTTGGTCAATAGAGGAAGTAGTGTGTTTTGTGAAAGAAGCTGATCCACGGGCACTGGCTCCACATGCAGAACTCTTCAGGAGACATGTATGATGCATATCCATTCTGTGCTAGTAGATTGTGTTATGTTAATCTCTTGAAATACAACTTTCATGTCTATCAGTCTTTTTGCAACTGGAGGTGGAGTAGACTCTCCTCACATATTAAAAAGGCTGAAAATTACTTTCCAGCCTGAAACCCCTCCTGCAGTATGTTTTTTTCTGTCTTTCAGTCTTGCTAGACTAACATAAATAGCCACCTCTTTCCAGTGTATTTGGAATAATGCCAACCTGGGAAGCACCCAAGTTCTAATGGCCAACATCCCTGTGATCCCTGGTGCCTCTAGAGAAGATGGCATTCTCATGTACAGGGTCAGGCATTGGGTCCCCCTGTTTTGGAGACCTAATGTCCTGGAGCTGAGATGTTATGCATCATTAGCTAGACACTTGATCATTGATACTAAGATTCAGATAATCAACTGAAATATTTAATTAATCTCTTTGGGAAAACGTGTAGGGTTTGGTAGCTGTGACTAGATGTTATCTCCAGAGACAGAAACTGTATCAGTTTGTGGTAGGTTTGATCTCCCCTATTCCTTCTTGCTGTGCCTTTCTATGGTACGTTGCTCAGTAAAGAGCTGCTTTCTTATTTTATTGCATATGTGGCCCTCCAAAAAGAGATTACCTTTCTCTTCAGTAGTATTTCACCCATGTTCTGCTCCAGCTCCTCTAACAGTTTAGTTCCGGAGTAAGCTGGATTGGAAGGAAAAGTCAAAATAACTTCTGGTGGAGATTCCTGTCTTACATTTTATTCTTAGTTGTATAACAACAGTAAATGTCACTTGTTTTGTCGGGTTTATGTTTAAAGAAGAGTGTTTCTCTTTATGGTGCTTTATGGAACTAATTGCCTGTCTGTGGTATGTAATGATACTAAGACCTTAGGACTGTAATATTTCAGCAGCTTCTCAGTCAGACAGTTTAAATCTGACTAAGTTGTCCTTGGTCTTGATCCTGACAATCTCTTTGGTTCAACATGGAAATAGATCTGTCTAATTTCCCACATTTAGATGGTCTCTAGCCCCTTCATCTGTGTGACTGCTTGCACACGCATGCCAAAATCCTCCCACGGCTGTTTTCAAGGTTCAGTGCAAGGCCTCAGTGCTTGGATCATTTAACCTCTAACTGCACAGACCTTCCTCTGCAGCTTCTTTTTATTTTTTCCCTTGACCCGTTCACTTTTTTCCCTGCTTGGAATCCCTAATTCTGAGGGCTGTTGGGGCACTTTCTTTTATTTATTATTGTCTTCTTTCTTTTACATCTCAAACACTTAATCACACATTAAAAAATACTAAAACAAATTAAATTTCAGTGGTCATCTGTAAATTCGAGATTACAGTTACTGTTTTATATATAGTAGATACATTTTTGCTACAGTATAAACAACTATAATATACTTTACAGTTTTACCATGCAGCTTGTTAAAGTAGTTGTTGTGTTTATTCTCTTCCTTCTGCAGGAAATTGATGGGAAGGCCCTACTCTTACTGAGGAGTGATATGATAATGAAATATATGGGACTGAAGCTGGGGCCTGCCCTAAAGTTGTGCTACCACATTGAACGACTTAAACAAGGAAAGTTCTAGCCAGTGGGGATACCCAGACACGTGTGTTCGGGTCACACCAAGCTCTCAGGTTCACAGCCATCGCCTTGATTTGAAACTCTTTTGCTGATATAAATTTTGTTTTTTGAAAGTGCTCTTGAAATGTAAAAGAGACATTCAGGATAAAAGCAGGGAGGGTTTTGTATTACATTCTAGTATTTTTGCAGACTGTTTCACAGAAAGTTGGTAGGGAAGGGCAGTTGATCATACTGGGTGTGGGCAGGTCTCTAACAACGCTCTCCGAATCCTGAAAAGTGTGTTCTGTGTTACAGGCTTCAGCCAATGTGTTCATATCCAGAACCAAAACAGCTAAATCCCAAAGGGAAATAATAAATTAAACTAGCATCAGGTGTTTATAATTTTTACAGGGGTGGCTGTAAACTTTTATATTGCAAGAAAATCTTAAAATAGAAGATCTCATCTCTGTAGTGAATATGCTGGTCTTTCAGAAGAGAGGAAGGGTTATGGAAGAGAGGGCTTAATACAAATATAAGCTTTTATAAAGTGTGATTATCAGTCCTTTGGGAAGTTATGAGGACAAATGTATTGTATATTGTCAGTTTAGGCAGGCAGTAAATATTTCTGTTTCATGGAAGGTCATACTGGCTGTATAAACAGCCATTTCTGGGACAGACTGATTTCACTGGAACAGTTCATCCACATATTAAACATTCCATCTTTTTGCTAAGTTTGGCATGGATGTGTATGTTCATGCTTTTTATATGTACACGTGTATGTGTCAGGGAAATACATACTATATAAAAATATACATACACACTGTACCTACCTTTTCAGTTTTTTAATGTGTACTTTTGCACTGTGCCAGAGAGAACTGTACAATTTCTTGGGGTTTTTTTTACCAGTAAATTTAGTTGTGTATTACTTTCATTAGCACCTGTGTAATTTGTTCTTGGAGTCAGAAGGTGACAAACAATCAAAAGGTGTCTTAATTCATACAGGCAAGATCCCTGTGCTATGCAATACTCCTGGTTATTCATCACTTAACTCTGAGCCATATATTCTGATATATATTTGGAAAGAAGCATTTGGTTCCAATGTTTTGGGTTTATATTTCCTGTGAGGAAGTGCTACTATGTAACTGATAAACCTTTTTTTGGGTAAAATTGGTGCTGTTTGTATAAGCTGCAAGAATGAGTGGTGGTAATAAAACAGTTTGTTGTCACTGCCAGTTGTAAAATACATCAGGGACAAGAAAATATACTTTCTGGTTAGGAAACTGAATGTACTGTATGTAATAGTCAAGTGATAAAAACTGTTTGTTAGGGAAGGTGTAGTCCTAAAATGGTAGGATTTATTATATTTCTTAATGCCTTTTTATATGAAAGCATATAGTATAAATGTATTTTTTACAAATTCCTTTTTTGAAAACGACTTTCTTTACCCATAGACTGATACTCATCAGATTTCAGCAGAGGTACTGCTAGAAAAAAGTGAATTTTGTGACTCACAAGTCCAAGTATTTTGTTGTTTTAAGTGACTGCAATGCAATTTCAATTCAGATAGTCATTTGGACCCTGAGAATTGTTTTTGTTATTACATCATTAGACATTTGACACTAAAGTTTATCTGTATCGATTTGTTTTGCATATCTTTTGTGGTGCATGTATGCTTAGATGAATAATACTGGCTTGCTCTTTATAGTAAGAAAAGGTCAGAGCATTGATTGAAGGAGCAGAATATTTTCTCTTGGTGTTATAAAAATACTGGCTTAACTTTCATATGGTTACACCAAAAATTATATATTAAGGAAAACATCATGCCCCATGTGTTCAGTATATTGTTTATACAAACATAAAATTGTATACTACTACTTCTATGCTTTATTATGCTGAATTTGGGTTCTTCAGCATAAAAAGATCTCATACAATTTAAGTGGAAGTAATTGACTGAAAAGAGTTTTCATTTTTCACATTGCCCTTGGCATAAGAAAAACAAAGATGTTTAAATTTTCTGTTTGGTCTTTATGGAATCACATTTTTGTACATGGCACTATTATGGGTATAAATATTTGTTCAAGGCTTTCTGTGCACCCATGTGCACAAAGACAACTGTGATGTTGCTGTACCAGAATTTCTCCATGTGCTGTCAGAGTCTTACAGCAGAATATGTTTTTTATTCTTTATTTTCAGTTGGATGTTCTTATCTAGCAAGAAAAATAAAATAGTTTGTTCATTGTTGTAACTGTCCATTCTGTTTGACGCCGTGTGGATGTGTGAGTGCTCCCTGTGTAGGCAAGAATGGCTGTCTGAGCTGGCATTTGGCATTTCTAGACAGTTCATGGAAACTTCTGATATAAGGAGGTTTTAATGAAAAGGGTAAGGATCATTCCAGCCTTGTTCATCTGAAGCAATTAATGTTTGGACTTGGGTTGTTCTATGCTTTCAGAATAAGAGCTTATCTAGTTATTCAACTATTTAGTTTTGTAGATCTCATTTTGCAACTTACACCTTACTGAATTCTCATACAACCACTAAGGGGAAGAGACTGATAAAAACTGTTTGTGCTGTGTTCAGATAAAGACACAAAGTATTTTAAATCAAAGCAGTTAATGGCAGTAAGTTTGAATTTTGTACACTTTAAGCTTTCTTATTTCTGTGGTGCAGAAGTCTCTTGTTCCAGTGACTGCTACCAGCAATCAGCCAGTGCCTGAGAAGGAACTTGGATTGGGTTAATGCAACTTCACAACCATCACTGGCAAGTGGTGAAAATTGGAAGTTGGCAGTGCCAGTAGTCCAGAAGCATTTTGCATCTGATCTCTCTCAGAACATACTTAATATCTTTTTGGTGTTTATTTGATATACAAGACAATATGATTTAGTCTCTTTGTTTCTCCAAGTTGCTTTTCTATCAACATGGATTCATCTGTTTATCTGGTTCTGTGACTTCTGGTCATCTTGGAAGACAGTGCCATAACTTTTCAGTGCATCATGGCACTTCTGGAAATTAAAATACTTCTGCCTGGGAGGACTAGAAGCTATAAAGATTATTTTTGCAGAACACCTGTGCAATAGTGGAATTGAAGAAGGCTGGAGGGTAGACTGTGGCAGTATACATACTGTAGGACCTTTTCACACATATGTAGGAGTGACAGTGAAAGACAGCAATATCATGTTACAAATGTTGGCTTAAAGGATGGAGCATCTTCCCCTTTTTGTTGCTTTGGAAAAAGACACACCATTTTTTATTTCAGGTGGTAGACACAGGCACAAAAATGTTCATCTGATTGCTCATTATATTTGTAGAGCTCTTCTTCCTCTGCAGTCAGGGATATAATTTGCAAAAAGTGATGTTAACTCTCTCTGTAGCTCTGACAGTTTTGTGTGAGCCTGTGGATGTGATTATGTCAGCTCTGAACATGATAAAAAAAAATCTAAATTTTAGTATTTCAAGTACTTCTCTAGGGGAAAAATGAAGCCCTAGGTGAGGATGACTAAAATCCTGAACTTTTAACCTGCTTAGGTAAAATTTTCTTTGTGCTTGTCTTTCCCTTAATTGAAGTTGAAATTCAAAGAATTTAAATATGGATACACTGAGGCAAAGCTAGTACTCAGTACTTCAGCCTTTTCCATGTTCTATGTAATGAGGTCCCACATCTCATTCAGCAGTGGATCCCAGTCTTCTTTGTCAGCTATAGAATGTTGTCTATTTTAATGCAGGATCATGGAGAGAAACACATTTTATAAGGGGATGATAGCAGTATTTTTTTCATCGATTGTCCAGCTAGTTACATAATAGAGTAAAATTAAATAAGAGGTGTGAACCTCTTCTAAGTAATGAGCATCATCTTTTTGTCACTCTTTCTGCCAAGTTGAGGCTGTGTAGAGTTACACGGGCTTGGCTTGAAGAGGAAAAAAGAAAGAGAAACCTCCTTGAGATCAATTTCAAAGGTCATATATTCCTCCTCTTTAGCTTTATTACATGTAAAATTGTGGGAGTGAGTAAAAAGTGCTCATTTGGAACTGCCTAAGAGTGATGCAGGGAGGCAGAAGCTGATTTCATGTCCAGTTTAGTGGTGAAATGATTGCTGCTTCTTTTTCAAGCCTTGATTATAATCTTTCGCTCTGTAAAGCTTACTAACTAGCCCATAATCCTGGGATTGTGTTCCCCAACTGTCAGTGTTCCTGTTGTTTCAAAGGTCATGCAGAGCCATTTTGAGACTTGTTAAAATCTGAACAGTTTGTTGTAAACTCACTGTGTTGTGAATCTCCAACTGTACCTATAGATAACTTTTTGTGTGTGTGTGTGTTTTTTTAGTGTGAAAACAGCAGAGGGGTTGGAGGGTTATTTAATAGCAAATATTTTGCTACTTTGTTCTCTGATGGTTTGTTCTAAATAAATCCTCATTATTGTGGCCATGGTAGATGAGGGGAGTCCTATGTGTACTTAAAATATGCCATTAAAGTGATCCAGCAGGCCTTTAAATTCCTCACTTACGTGATCATCCATCCCTGTCCTAGCAGATAATTTTGATTAGCTGTAATTTTTCCCATTTGAAGCTAATTCTTAGCTTCCATCAGCTCCAGAAAGTCCCAGTCCTGCTGTACACACTGAGGAGTCCTGTACAAGCTGCTTCTCCTCATAGCTTTATGGACCACTGCTAGTTTATTTCAGCTTTCATTATCTGCAGGGGAACTGTTTAGCACTGATAGCGAAGGCTGCATACCTCTCCTTCTTTTCTTTTTAAAATACATGAAGGCATTTTTCATCCACAGAGCTTTTCATTCACTTTTCAGCATGTGAAATCAAAGGCCTTTCAGGACAAACAGCACAAGCAAACAGATGCCAGCACAAGGGGAAGGGGATATTGCATGCCATGTTGTCTGAACAGACAAGCGTGAACAGATGTACAGCTTGAAGCTGGCAGAAACCCTCTCTGCCAATGCTGCCTTTCTAGTTATGACAGCTGGAAGAAAACGAATATGCCACAAAACCACCATGACAATTGCCATTACCCTGTGTTGGCTGTCCCTGCTCTGAGGTCCAGAACTGGAAAGACAAAGACTCATCTACCCTTCCAGGCAGACGCAGAGGCAGTTGGCAAGGCAGTGGGGAAAAACCATAATGAATGGTGGTATGTGGTTGTATACCTTAGAAAGTCTGGTGTTCAAATGCAAGAGGTCATGATTTTACTAAATTTTTTCCTTTCTTATATTCAGGTTTTTTTCAGTAGTTATGGAGGCACTCTGTTTCCCCAAGCAATTGTGCTAATGCTGTCTAGATTTCCAAGAGTGAGGTTTTCAAACTGGTCTGAACTCTTCCTCAACTTCCATCTCTCCGAACTAGTGCTGCAGAACAGGTTTCCTCTAACTGAGGACCCTTTTGAGGGAAAGATCTTCCCGTGTGCTTCTTACTCCTGCATGTTATGAAAAGTAAAGGAAGGACTCTGCAGCTTTTGCTTGCTTTATCTCTGATGTACCAGCTATTGCTACTGATTTTAGCCCTTGCCTGGGCATGTACATGGTACTCTGTTATGAACAGATGCCTCTCACCTGCACAATATTACTTAAGGTGTGATTTACAAAGTGCTTTTCTTTTTAAGTCCCTGTACTTACATAAGCAAAATAGTGGGGAGGAAGAAATTAATAAATAAATGCTCAGTTTTAGTCTATGTTTATGCTTGTACTTTAGGGCTGAGGTAGTACTTAGATAATTTTATTATATTGAAACATAATTTCTTATTAGGTTCAATGGGTAATGTGACGGGGCAGGTTTTGTTGGTTGGTTTGTTTTATTTTGGGCAGTTTTTTTGGTTTGTGGTGGGGGGTTTTTTGTTTGCCTTGGTTGGGGTTTTTTTGTTTGTTTTGGTTTGGTTTTTTTATCTGAATACTATGAGCTGTTTGCTTGTTTTCAAAAGGCCAGCTCAGAAAAAGGGAGCATATTTCATACAACTTTACATTCACTGTAATATATTAATTGTAATTGCATGGGTGGTGTTCAGCTACAGGAAATGAACAAGTTGGGGAAAGTTTAAATGTTTTGAAAGAAAACAGAAATGCAAGGCTGGGATGAGTGATAGGGTTTGCTTGCAATAAACATGGGAAGGAAAATACATGAAGAATGATGTAATGGAAAATTAGGAAGGAGAAAACCAGGTGGATATATCAAGATAAACTGTTTCAGATTCACAGATGACTTGTGTCTTTGACTATTTGTGTTAAGCTGGGATTTTTAAGGGGAAAGTTAGGAATAAGCATTTTTTTGAACCATGTCAGGGATGTGAAATCTTTTATCTTGACATGATTTTATCTGAAAACAAGGGATTACAATCCTTGTAATTCCTAACCCAATTTTTGGGACATGCACTCTCTTGTCCTTGAATTGTTTCTTAGCTGCTGCTAACAACTCACTCTTGGTATGATTTCTTTTAAAGCCAGACCAGTTGAGGAGCCAAAACCTGTGAATACAGGCTTGGATTTGAGTTAATGTAACTTCATTTCTTGATATAGTTGTCTAGATTTTTTCTTGGTTTGGTCAATGGAAGCTGAGGGTATGAATGATCTGACCAGATACCAACATCTTCTTTACAGACACTTCTTGACTCTATTTGTTTTATTAGCCAGTTTCTATCATGAGGGTCTCAAATACCCATTTCAACTTTAGCACATGAGCTAATTCCCCACCTACAGTGTTCTTCATTGCAGGTAAGCTGAAACAACCCTCTTATCGAGTCCTTCATTGGAAGACCTAGTTGGCATTGAGAAACAAACGTTGAGGTGCACATTACAGTAAGCAAGCAATGTTGGTCAGGTCCCATGTTCTACCACACAAAGAGATCTGGCTTTAAAGTCAAGCTGTTCAGAATATCTAGCCAAAATTCTATCCATAGAGAATATCTGTGCTTTCTTAGATCTTTGTTGTTGCACAGAATGCTGTGGCAAAAAGCAGACAGCAAGCACTTAAATGTTCTGTTGGTGTTTTTTAACCCCACTGTGAGCCCCATGTACACAAATACAGGTGGTTCAAGGTGAGTGTGTCATATGCATCATTGGGCTTTGAGTGTAGTGGCTTTGTGCCATCATGGCTGAGCTGTGGAGGGTCTTTGAAGGGTAGGTACATGCTCTCTTACACTGCATTGTGCTCTGTGGACCAAGCTTTCAAAGTACTTATTTTGAAACATTTGTTAAAAAAAAAAAAAGAATCCACCTGTTACCTTTATAACTTTGAATGCAGGTAGATTGGGTTTGGGGTTTTTTTCCTCAATAAGTGAGAAATTATTTGTGTATCAGAAACTTCAAAAATCAGTAGTTTTCCCATGCTTATTGGTGGTACTTTTAGGGACTTTCTTTGGGTACATAAGCTCCACAAAGAAGGACCTCCTTGTTTTGTGTCCCATGACCTGCCCTTGGTTTGTGAGATGCCAGTCTAGGACAAATTATTGCCTATCTTTGTTCCTAAGCAAAGAAAGATGGGAACTCCGTTGATGAGGATGTGGTGGGAAGGATGATATTGAAACAATGCAAAAAATGTGACTGTTTTGAAACAGCTGTGGCCTGAGGAACATTAGTAATCCCAGGAGCAAGGGGGGAGAGGGATACACAGGGTGATGCAGGGATGCAGTTTGTCTGTTACCAGCGTTTCACTGGAAACACTTCCAAGCAGTGAAAAAATTATGTTCCACTTGGAAAAAAGTCCTTTCTTCCAAATATTTGATTGTACTATTTTAATTTTCATATTTTAGTTTGGAAGAATCCTAATAATTTCAGTACTAGGATATTATGGTATTACTCTAAGAGAGCTTGGGGTATATGGGCACAAAGCAGTACTAAATATTTTAGTGATTAGTAATATTTCTACTCAAACATGAAGAAATGTTTCAGATGGTTCAACAATAGAACAGATTTTTCTAACAGGATTGCAATGCCATGATTTTAACAACTGTGGAAAATATGTTTTCCACACTAAAATTAGGGGATTTGCTTGTGTGTGTAGGACTGGCCCAGAATACTCTGAATTGAAAACTTTAGCATTAAGGGTATGTAGTATAGTCTAAGAGAAATGCAACTTTAAATGGGAGGAAAAGGAAGCACTAGGAAAAATGTGAATGCTGAGTGAAAAAAGCAAATTGCACAAATTAACATTATTAATGTCACTGTGTCAGGCTGTCTGCCTTGGGGAAGGCAGGAACCGACCCCAGAGGAAAACAAGGTCCTTGACTGAGCCCTTCAACATGTTTGTATAAACTTGAGCACAAAAAGAAACTAAAACATCTGGCACCAGGATATTATGCAATGTTGTTTTATGCTGTTTTCATTGTCTAATATTCTTCATGAGAACTGTTAACAAGTCACTTACTGTTGTCAGGTCTCAGTCCCAAGTTGCCTCTGTGCAAGTGAAGGTGCACAGACTTCTCTGATTCACTCCCTTCCATGCTCAGTGGCCACTTCTGTGCCAAATGGTTTCTCCTGAAACCTTTCATGTGCAAGTGTGTGAAGCTGACCCTTGAGCCCCTATGGGTCAAAACTCTGCAGGGATGTAAAAAATGGTGTAATCATCCCAGTGGTCTGGGAGACCTGGGCAGAAAATGGGTAGAAGCAGTTAAAAAAGTGAGCACTGATCGTGAGGCATCGTGGCATATCAATTTTATAGCAGATAGGAGCGTGCGTGGTAGGGGAGTACAGGTCACACAAGTTACCTCAGGCATGGGAAAGGCAAAAAAAGCTACCTTTGCTCTTCAGCTTCCCTTTGCAGTTCTGCTGGGATGGTTTTGCTGCCCCTTTTCCCTGTTCCCTGCTGTCAGGACAGGAGCAGGAAGCAGGAGGTTGCACTGCCTTGTGTGCTCTGCATGTGTGGTTTCATGTACGGTCTCCCTCAGCCTCCACTTTTTGGCTGCCTTCATCCCAAGAAAGCATAGCCCTCCCTGGGCTCTGCCTGTCTTTCTCCTCACTCACCGAGTGGCCCGAGCTGTGTCTTTGAAGCTGACACCTTTCTTTTCTCTGTCGGCAGCTCACAGCCAAAGGCCGTTGTTCTGCTTCTCCCTTTCATTCTCTGGCTGGCTGCTTGCTAATTTCAATAAAGGTGCAATGCTAACAGGCTTGGATCTTGTCTCACCTTCCATTGCCTTCTTTCCTCTCCCTATTCTCCATCTTTTCCTTGCACTGCCAGTTGTCTGTGCCTTTCCTGACTGCTTGGTGTTGTCCCAACCTAAAATCTGCCTTCTTAATCTGGATTAAGTTCCCTGTCTGAGATGCTGCTCATTCTTCTTCTGGATTATTTTGCTAACTCCACGTGTGGAAGCCTTAGGTGTGCACCCCTGGTCCTGAAGCTGTGCTTTGGGCAGCATAGGGGAAAGGCTGGTCCTGTGTAGGAAAGCTGGTACATCTGAACACTCCTGCCCTCGAGGCTTCCCTGTCCCATGGCCTTCCTCTAAGATGTGCAGCCCTTCTGCCTGCCTTGGATTTAGTTTCTGGATTTCTGCAAAGCCCCTGCCTGATGGGAAAGAGAGCAGAGGGTAAGGTAACATGATCCCACAATCTTGTACCTTCTCACTCACCCCCTAATAATGCCCCACACCCAAAGTCCAAGTTACATGGAGACTGGAGCCAACAAGGGGTGCCCCTGAAGGCACTCTCTCCCTCTCCTCTCTCTTTCCCTCTTGCATATACTCATCATTGTAAAATGTCTTCTTCCTACCATTACAGCTTAATGACTTTCCCTTCAACTTCACTAGAGGTATTAATGTCTCCATTAACAGCCACCAGAAATGGAAGCTCCATATATCATGAGTACAGCTCCGCATCCTTCTCATACAGAAGTTTCAGAAGCAGTTAAAATGTAGCCCTGTAGAAAATTAATGGCCCAATATACAAAATCTGTAATTGCTGCTAGAGGCAAGGAGGAGGAGGAGGTGAAAGTACTCAATCTTGGTGTAATTAAGTACTTTGTTCTACAGCTGCTTCTCCCCCATGCTGATGGGGGTGTAGGACTTGTGCTTCCCACACGAGGGTAAATGGTCCCTACTTAGCATCATTTGCCCAGTGGAGGTCAGCAGCAGGAGAGGTGGCTCCTCTTCCCATGGCACAGCCTTGAAGCCTGGGGTTGCATGAAATGGCAGCAGGGTAAGGGATTGTGAACTGCCCTAAGCCTTCCTGGGAAGATGCTGTTGAGAGTATTCCCTCTGCCCCTGCAGTTTAAGCCATGGAAAAGCCAGGCAGTGGGGTGGTTGAGCCCAGTCTGCTTGGCTTATCCATTTCTATGGGAGTAGCTCCAGCCTGTGTCACAGGCTCTGGGGATGTTGGTGGCAACCAGCAGTGCCAGGGAGCCTGCCCGTTCTGACCCTGTAAAGCTGAGGAGGCTGTCCTGGAGTCCCTCTGTCCCTCTGCTGAGAGGGATGTTAGGATAATTGGAGCCTGCTCTGCTTTTCCTCAGCCCTGCTTCAGAAGGAAGAGGTTGCAGTTACTCCTCCAAGGGACTGGGGCAAGATGCAGCCACATGGCTGCTGGTCTGGTCTACTGTTACATCCAGTACCAATTGGCTTTAAACTCAATTTGTTGTCCCCAGGCATTGGGTGTTTCGACAGTGCTTGTATGGGTTTATAATGTCATAAAGCTGATTTAGCCTAATTTGTTGTCAGGGTTTCTGGAGCCTGTGGTCTAAATTCAGTTAAACCAGACCTCTCTGTGTGCAGAGTGGGCTGGAGGTACCCTCAGCATTGATGCTCCAGTAAAAGCCTCTGAAGGAGAGGAGGGAAAAGCTGGATACCTGGAGCCAGTGCCATCGACAGGCTCTGCCTATCCCAGCTATCCTGGGGCCAGCAGAAGGGGCAGCAGTGGATGGGTGCCCTCTCCACCTGCTAAGGATGCTGTGGGGAGCGACTCACACAAGGACGGCAAGGATTGGGGCAGCTGGTGCAGCAGATGCCACCACCAGTGAAACAATTCTTTAAAAAAAAAGAAATTAAACTTCTTTTGAACTTGCTTCTGTCAACTGCAAAATAAAAATGACAGCAGCCATATCAGTGACCACCTTATTTTACTCTTGTATAGCCCCGGGAAAAATTCACATTTTCAGAAAGTTTTTTGACAATCTACAATGGGCAGGCTGAAATAGAAGGGAACAGTGACAACTGGGATGGCCATCCCAAGGGACGTTGAAATTCTCAGCCTCTGCACTGCAATAAGCAGATGACATATTTCATTAGCAGTTTCTTGGAAGGAGAAAAATAAAGTAGCTGAGTATTTTCAATTAAGAAAAAAAGATATTTAAAAAAACCTAGTCAGATGACTAAACATTAATGAATCCATCAACACTTCACACTTTTTCAAACGTTGCCAGTTCTGCCACCTCAGGGAAAAATAAAAGGTTTTAAAATACTTAAAAAGCAAGAGTCTGACAGAACTGATGGTATGCCTATGTGAGTCTTCCATTTTTGTATTAAGCAAGAAGGCAGTGATCCTTCAGCCAAGGAAAAGAGAAACATCATGAGCTTCCTAACCTCATAGTGCACATTCACTTTCCAAATTCTGAACAGGTGTCTGCTATCAAAACTTGCAGCAGATTTTGGCATGACACTGGTGCCTATGGGTGTGAGTAGACCTGAGACACTGAAGCTGCCCTTTTGAGCAATCTCTCATTGTATGAACAACTGCAAAAACCTTCCCAAAGCTGTCTAAGAGGAGTCTTATAAGTAGGTTGGCTGCAGCTAGGCAAAGGTATTGAATTTTGTTACAATTTCAAATTACACGTTCCCCAGTACACTGCAGCCCCCACCAAAAACTGTCCTGCTCTCACACTTGTCCTTCCATCAGGATCTGTTTTTACCAGTGAGCTGTGTGAACTTCAAAGCTGACAGACAGCAATTCACCTCCAGCTCATTTCCACAGACAAGGGCAAAACTGTAACCTAGAAGAATTTTTATTTTAATAGTACATTCACATTTCTCCATTGACGTAGGCAGCTTTGTACACTGCTGAGTGATAAAGTTACACAGCTCTGCTTTTTTATGTGCATTGATTTCAGCCATCAAAGAAACACAGAAAACTAACAATAAACAACTTTCCCATATAGCTGTAGTCAGGCCGGGAAAAACTATGTGATTCTTTTTTTCCCCTCCTGCCCCTGGCAACCAAGTCCCCCCTGACTTTTAGGCTTTTCTCTTTTAAAAGACTGAAAACATTACTTAAGATGGTTTGCTGTGGGTCTCTCACAGTGAACCTGTCTTAGGTGTGCACTAGGCTGTAGTGCTCTCACTCCTCTGGTAGCTCATTTGGGTGCATCGTTAGCAGCTGTTGTGACGTGCTCTTCGACAATTTTTCTTAGCCTGCTTTTTTTTAGCATTTTAGGCTCATCACAACTCAGTTGCAATGCTTTACAGCTTACAGACTTTTTGCACGACCTTCTGTGTAGACTGAAAGTGATTTGGAAATGAGAAAAAAATGCCGCAACCAATTAGCACGTACAAACATTTATTTTGAAATTTCCATTCCGACTGTTATGAAGAGTTACATCATCAAAGCACTTTATGGCAGTGAAAATAGCTCTTACCCCTCTGACTCATCCATTACTCCATTAAAGCTGCAAAATGTGCAATCTGCTTGAAAAATAGGTTGCTTTTTATTCAGTTTCCCATGAAAAGTCAAAATTTGGTAACAAAAAAAAAAAAAAAAAGGAAAGAAAAAACTAAACCAACCCAGCTTATAGGGACTCTACATCCAATCCTCTCCCTCTTCCCCCAAAAATAACTTACAAAGATAGTTTAAAGTTTTAAATGAGTTTAAAACTGAGTGCATCTTTTTTATTATTTTTCTTCTTCTTCTCATAATAATCTTAAAATTCTAAAAACCCATAATTTACTTTCTTGGAAAAAAGGCAGCCAGCCGTTGCTTCTTGATTGGAAGAATATGTATCTCCGGCGAGTTCATTTTCTTTAGCTTTACGCTCCTGTTTTTGACGGGTTTCCTGAGGGCCTCGGCGCTGTCCCGGGGCTCGGGCGGGCTCTTCACATCGTAGCACTGCAGCACCGAGTCCTGGGGCAGGTCCCTTTTGAAGGAAAAGTTTTTGGTGGAGACCCCCGACAGGCCCTTGATCTTGCCGCAGAAGATGGTGGGTACGGCATCCTTGACGGAGACGATGACTTTGGCTGTCTGCGAGGTGCTGACGATCTCGATGTTGTTGCCGGCCTTAGGCTCGCAGCCCGCCCTGCCCGCCTGTTCCACCAGCCACTTCTGCGGCTGCCGCAGCAGCTCGGCCGCGCTGCCGCCCGCGCCCCTGCCCTCCGCCTTGCCCGCCGCCTCCGGGGGCTTGCAGGGGGCGAAGGGGGCGGCTGGCCCGGGGAGCTTGTCCGGCGCGGGGTGGGCACCGACCTCGGCGGTGGTGGCGGGGCCAGGCCCGGCCGCCTCCCCGTGCGGCCCCCCCGGCTTGCGACAGGAGGCGAGGGACAGGTCCAGCGCCCCGTCCTCGGGCGGCGGCGGCGGCGGCGGCGGGGGCGGCGCGGCCTCGCTGGCCCGAAGAGCGGGCGGCCCTTTCATGGAGAGGTCCAACGCCTCGTTCTCACCGCCCATCTTGATGACAGTGTGACGGCTCAGCTGGGGAAACTCCCGCGGGTGGAGGAGTTCGAAGGGCTTCGTCTCCTCCTTCTCCAGGGGGGTCTGGGTGCCTTTGCAGGAGCTGGGGGTGAAGAGCGGCGGCTTGGGTGGGTCAGGGGCCGCCTTGGCCTCGGCGCCGTGGGGCACTGGGATGGGGACGGGGATGGGGATGGGGATGGGGACTGGCAGGGGCACGATGACGGGGTAGGGGACCAGCAGCGTAGCAGGGGGCACCAGCGGGGAGAGGGGCGAGCTGAAGGCCTGGGGTGGGAGGGTGGCGTAGTCGGGAGGCGGCTGACAGGGGGCTGATCCCAGAGCTCCCTGTGAGGGAAACAGGTCCTGAAGGACGGCGGCGAATCCCGGTGTCTGAAAGACCGGGGGCAGAACGGGCTCCTGCGTTTGGCCGGAGGGTTTGGGGTCCAGGAGCTGGGGCTGCCCAACGGGGGTAGCGGTGCCGGGGAAGAGGCCGGCGTGCAGAGGGCTGGCGGGGCAGGCAGCCCCCGGGGGCAGCACCAAGGGCGAGTTCAGGTGCTGGAAGACGTGCTGCTCCAGGAGGACGGGCAGCGGGACGGGGCCCTGGGTGGTCATCACGTAGGGGGTGGCAGCATTGGTGGCCGGCATCTGCGGGGCTGCGCTGCCGGCGACCTGCAGGTGGATGGGCAGGACCACGGGGCTGTCCCCCAGGCAGATGGGCTGCAACACGGTGGCCGCCACCTTCAGGGCCACCCCGCTCTGCGACTCGGCCGGTGGCGTCAGGATGGAGGGCGCAGGGACCGTCACCAGCGGGGAAAGGGCTTTCTTCATCAGATCGGCCGAGTTGATGTTCCAAGCCTCTGCTGTGATCAGCTGGGCAACCCCATTTTCCAGCTTGTTGTTTGCCATCGCCGAGGGTGAGTTGGTGACATCCATAGGAAGGTTTGGGGCATCCTTGTACAGCTCCTCCATGCCGCAGGGCTTCTTGGGCTCTGCCAGCACCACCTCTACATCGCTGTCAGTGGGACCAGCGGCGGCTCCACGCTGCCAAGAGCATCAGCACCGACATAATTTGGCCTGCAAGCCAGAAACATATTTTAGGCACCACATAAATCTCTTCCCTAAAATAATATTTGCAATTGCCTTTAAAAACCCCATCACCAAAGAAAAGCTGTTAAACATTTCCACACTTCAAGCTAATGGCTCCATAATACAGTGTACTATATATACAGAGATGCTGGATATACATACAGCCCTGAGTGTTGTACGAAACATTTTGAAGAACTTATATTTAGCCATAAAAATGGCCTTAAGGACTGCCTGCAGCCAGAAAAACCTCTCAGTACACAGCCTGAAACAAAGACTCAGGATGCCCATTCCACATTTTTAAACAAAGCTTCACATAATGACAATGCACGTCAGAGCTGAGTGACAGCATGTTGTTTTAACTCAACAGAAGCCCCAAACCAAACGTTTCTAAAATTATTGCAGCCAAGAAATATTCAACCATTGGTGAAGAGTACTTCATTTCCCTTCAGTACTTGTCCCCTTTTCATCCCGAAACTGCCGTGTCCACGATCACAAAGGAGCATGGCCATGCTACGACAAAGAAAAAACAGTCCAAACCCCAGCGTTCAGACAGAGACACCTGATTCATTAAAGACTTGGGGGGGAAAAAAATCAAAACAACTTAAAATCCATTTTGACTGCCCAAGTCTTTATATCAACCAAGCAAATGGCAATTAAAAAAGGGTAGGAATGGTTTCTGTTCATGATCGTGGTGAAATATGCAGTCTGTTTCCCCTAAAGATCAACACTCCCCTCCCCTGGGGAAAAAAAAAAATCAAAAAAACCCAGTAAATTAATGGCACTAAGAAGGATAAATAATTTCTGCCCTGGGAGCTGCTGCCAGCAGACTTTGGCTGATGCCTGGCTGCTTTGCCTGGTGCTCCCCGTGCCTCTCCCGAAGTGTGAAGAGAATCCTGCTGTAGTAATGATCACCATGGAAACTTGTCCAGTTTCAACTCTGTTACCATGGGAAAGCACCAGCACACCCCAAATGTACATTTTTCACTGGCACACAGCTGAGTCCTGCTCCCTATGAGCAAATGATGTGCCATCACCACTGCCCATGGGGACAAGGCACTTTTCCACGTCCTGCAGGCACACGTACTGGGATGATAGGAGATGACAGGGAAGGCAGCACCACTCTGAAATTGAAATTGTCTGGGCAAAGAGTCTCACCTTGGGGATGTGCCTGGGTGTAAGATCATGTAAAGAATTCCTTGGCTCTGGTGCTTACAGAAATAATTTGTTGGCACAGATGTTCGTAACACCAAAAGCCGGCAAAGAGGTCAAGAGAAAGAGGAAAAAACCCAAAAGCCCACAAACAGGCTAAAAAATGTCAAAGGCAAGGAAGTGGGAAATCTACTAAATCTCTCCTGAGACCTGTAAATCCTTGGATTTGGCAGTGAGATACTATGGTGAGTGCAGGACTACCTACAGAAATGCTAATAATTTATCAGAGTTGGAGTTCTTAAAAAGGATTTTTAGAAGTAAATACATGAGTCATTTATTTTTTCCTCCTGCTGCTGGCTTAAGGAGAATAATTCTGGATTTTTCCCATCTCGTGAAATGCTCTGCAGAAAAGATTGAGAAATACAGGGTTGAGGCTTTTTTGTTTGTTTGTTTCCTTTTTTTCCAGCTTTGGCTGAGACAGATTACAGGAAGGCAGAGATGCCCAAGTGTTGAAAACAGGAGCAAAAATAAAATTCCTTATTCAGAAAGTGACAAATATCACTAAAAATACCATTGGGCCAGTGTTGTTTTGAAATAAAAGAAGAGTAATTGTTTATAAAAATAAAGACTATGAGGAGACAGCTCAGCAGATTAAGCTGACAAAAATAGACATTGTCATTTTTTGTTAAGGAATTTAAAAGCCATTTTCTACTGCTCTTACATAATCTCTCCTTCCCTGTTTTTCAAATGACCATTTTGGTCTCTGCAGTGCACACCAGCATCTCCTCCAGCTGCTGCAGCACAGCTGAGTGTTCTGCACATGACAGTGCCTCTTCCCAATGTTTCTGTTTGCTTGAGAAGTGTGAGATTGCAGTGTTTTCATAAAGAATTAATGATCTGGTGGGGACAGGAAATCACCCCCTGTTCCCCTGGCAGACCCATTAAACACTGAGAAATAGAAAAATTAAGATGAAAATGATGCTGTGTAAGAGACTTGAGGGATTAGCATGCTGTAGGGACCCATGGAGAAAGAGACAGATTACTGCTGAAGATGAAAGTATAAAACATAATAAAATTCCCCCATTGCTGCTTTAAAAGGTGACAGGGCTAGAGGCAGAGAAAATACTGAGGTGAGGGGAAGAAGAGCTCATCTATCACCCTCAGAAAGCAAAGAGAAAAGCCAGTAAGTTTGGCTGGTTTTTTTCAAAGCACAGTCAAACATTGTTTTACACACTGAATCCTATGTGTGCCTGGGATCTGTAAATATACATTGTTGGGAGCCAGGTCACTGCCTCTGGGAGGGCCCCACTGTGTGAGGAGAAGGAGACAAGAAAGGTGAGGTGCAGCCCTTGATCCAGGTTTATGGGTTTGGGGTGGGTTTTTTTCCCCGCCACCTTTTCTATGTAGAAGTGTACCTTCCTGTATTCCAGTACACCTGCTTCTTGAGCATGTCATCACTACCAAAAAAAAAATAAAAAATTAACATATATATATATAAATATATATATATATATATACTTAAAATTATTTCCTGATCTTGCCTGCAGCCTGCAGTTTGGCAGTAGCTGGCTGCCAGGTACAGTGGAGTCCAGCACAACTTGATCCTACTCCCTGTAAAGCTATTTTTAGTTTCATTTGGGAGGGAATCCCAGGGCTGCTAAACATGTGTTAGACTAAAAATCTATTATCAAGGTCAGTAAGCAGGGAGAGAGAAAAGGATCCAAGTCCCCAAGCCTCAGATGAAGAAACGTGGAACATCCAAGATCAAGAGACAGACTGAAGTTGTCCAAAGGTGTTTTGTAGTTCCTGGACTCCTTTTTTTATATAATACATACATAACATACACAGTACAGAACCTTAAATCCTCATGGAAGTGACTGAAGCAAAAGTAAATTTTCAGTATTGGCATTTACAGTGATGGCTATACTATACTTCTCCTGTAATAAAAAAATCAACCTGAAGCATGTTCTGGGGTTTGGGGATTATTTTGGGGGGTCTTTTAAAATTGCTGCTTTGCTACACATAAATTACTCAGTTATCCAGTTTTTAAAATAAGTTTTTTGTATCTAATATACATAGAAGAAGGTAATGTAATCTAGAGGAAGTGCCTTAAATTTCCTCTGCCTATCATATCTCAGTCCTGGACAATCAATTTCACTTTCCCTACTTATCTATTTTATATTTAATTTGCTGTTTGTTTTAATTGAAAAGAAGCTTGAAACACTGAAACAAGCCCTACTGTAAATAACCCAAGCTTTCCCATCAGAGTGCTGATAAGAGCAAAGTTCATGGCACTATGCAATGATGTGTGTGACTGTACAGGAAATGGTATCTTAGCCATGCACAAATGCTTTGAAAGGGTAGTGATAACTCCAGCTTATTTTTTTTATCTCCTCCTGATGGCTGTGCAACAGACTTTTCTCAGGGCTGCTGTGTGCCTTCTTGTGGGGCTGCAGCACAGCTCTGTCTGTGCTCTGCCTGTGCTCTGCCTGTTTGTACCATGGCTTGTACCTCGTGTCTACACAGAACTCAAATTATACTGTGCTCACTATGGGAAAGGATTAGATGCTCCCTCTGTGGGATGCCTGGCTCAGTATCTCCTGGAAAAATAGGGCTTCCCTTGAGTATAAACACAGTAACAAACAGAAAATTAAAAATCTTGACTTAATAGAGCTGCCTGGGGACAAAGTTATGGCTGGATATGGACTTCAGTACTTTCCCAAAACTCGCTGCTTGATGTCATTGATCCAATCAATTACAAATCATCTTCCGTGCTACAAATCTTGGTCTCTACAGTTTCAGCCATACACAAAGGCTTTACCATAGTATTATTGGTATTTTGTTGCTAGAATAGAAAAAATGTATTTGAATAAAACGAGCTTTCATATACCAAATACATGGAACAATTACTACACAAATAACACACAGGTGGGCTCTCCCACATGTGCAACCCACAAACGATTTCAGCAGTGTTTGTCTCTCACATTTCCCACTGATTCACCTATTCTTTCAGGCACCTGGGACTGAGAATCCTGGCTACCCCATGTATGCTTTTAGTAGTGTAATCCTCAAGCACCAAAGGGCAAAGGAGTAATCAACTCACAGCTGGTGGTGAGCTTGCCTTCCCCCCTCTGCTGCACCGTTTGTGGTGCTGTTTTTGATCCACCACACACATCAGTTGGGTGCAGAGGCACCATGAGGGCCAGTGGGGCCTATCCCCCCTTCTGCTTGCAGACTGGCTGATGGTGAACACCTCCAAGGTATGGGGCAGGCAGAAGAGACCCACAGGGAATTTCTTAAGGCAAGCTGGCCTTCACCCTCTTGCCGGCTCACAGCTAGTCCCAAACACAGTCCCACTGCTTCTAAAAAAGGGGTTTAAGGACCACTGCTTGTTCATCACAAAAAAGGCAATCACTGGGTATGCACTTCTCTGTCTCCTCTAAGGGGCACCAGGGAAACATACCAGTTTAGCTCTGCCCTCTGCCTCAGTTCCTTGACTCAAACACCCAACAATTAACTCCCTGTTAAGATTTAGGAGGTACCATTCAAAATCAATTGAGGGCAAGGAGAGAAAGGCATTGGAAAGATGGGCAGGATTCACTCTGGCACCTGCCAGAGAGAGAAGGGAGAACTACACCAGGGTATCACTGCCAATATGGAATTCACACCCATTGCCTTTGCTGCCCATCCCTCTGCACATCTCCAGTTCACCATGTACGTATGCACGGCCACATGGTACTTCTTACTCTATGGAAGCTACACCATGGAGGATGAGCTGAGTGCTGCCAAGGAGCAGTTAAAATAAGCCCCTTATTAGACAACTTCAAAAGATGCTAGAGAAATAACACCCCAATGCAAATCATGCAACAGGTTTATTTTCCACTGCTGCATTTGTGAATCCTTTCAAGAAGCAAAGCCATTCGCGTCAAGGCTCCCATCCAAGCTGTTAAGCCCTGGGGAAACAAGAGAGAAAGGAAATCATTACAGCAGTGCAAAATGGCACGTTATAGATGGGACATGGGCAGTATGTATACACTGCTTCAGCACACAGCATGATCGTTCTCAAATGCAGCAGCCTGACTAACTGATGGTACTTCAGTCTTTTAAATAGTTCGCTTGAATAAATACCACTGCGTCTGCCTATTGCACAGGCTAATCGCCTGCAAAGAGCACGTTAGAGCCATATATTTGCTAACTATATTGCTGTTGTCAACAATTTGTAGTTAGCAATCCATTGCAGGGAGAAGAGAACTCACTTTTTTCTCATTTAAAAACAAATCAGAGCAATTGAAAAAAAAAATCCTGTCATGGGCCTGAAACCAGTGCCTTCACTCCCAAGGGCAATATATACAGAGAGACAATAAATGCTGTGGAAGGAATAGAACATTTTCCTGACAAATTTCAACCTGTAGTGAATATACCCATTTTGAAAGCCTCACAAACCCCCCACATTTGCAGTGGAAACTGACATACCCTAATAACTGATGGGCTCTGCTTCCAAAAGGACAACTGTTTACACCATATACACTATTACAGGTAAGCCAGCACTATAAAAACAGGGCTACCTTGAAATTATTTCAGATTGATCTTGCTACCCCCAAATCTTCAATATTTCTCATATCTGCAGCCTAGGCCTGTTCCCAGGGTCTCTGAACCATCATGCTTGGAGGAACCTTTCACCGAATTTCTGAAAATAAAGCCTTTACAGTTGGAGTTTATTTTTTATCCTTGGTACTGTACACAAGCACCTGAACAGCATCAACTTGCTTAGCTTCCAGTGAGCTGAATACACACTTGGAGGTGGACACAGTGTATGGAAATCTGATGTAATAAACCTGACAAGTGGAGGACAAATATAAATTTGCCAGCCATAATTACTGCTGAGTCACGTGTAAAGAGATGTCCCTTTGACCCAGGTGGGGCTTCTGATTTGGTGCAGCTTTTGTGCTCCCAATTTCTGTTCAAACTGGGAAGACAAGTTACTGTTTTGGTGACTGCAGAAGTACCTGTTTAAATCAGCTTTCTCCCTAGACAACTGGCAGCATGCAGATGTCTTTGAAGCATGAGGCAGTCCCTTGGGATGGGGACGTCAGCAGCTGCAGCACTGTGTTGGGACAGATGTGACAGTGCCCAGTCCTGAGAACCTGTCATGGGAAGGTGTTGCCTGCATAGCCCTGGGGGACTA
Organism: Cettia cetti; assembly: GCA_013401135.1. Taxonomy (NCBI): domain Eukaryota; kingdom Metazoa; phylum Chordata; class Aves; order Passeriformes; family Sylviidae; genus Cettia; species Cettia cetti. The sequence continues at coordinate 181,880 of VZUI01080179.1, forward strand.
TCTTGTCACCAGCACCTTCCCAAAAACCAAGCTTCCACCAGCAGAGATGTTCTAGCCCATCATCTTTGTGGCTCGTGGTCAACTTGGTGTCCACCAGGACTCCCAGGTCCTTTCTTGCTGAGCTGCTTTCCAGGTGGGTAGCCTCTGGCAGGTACTGATGCTTTTCCCCAGGTGCAGGGCTTTGCACTTCTCTATGGCAAACTTCACGAGGCTCCTGACTGCCCAATTCTCTGCTGATGTCCCTCTGGATGGCAGCACGACCCTCTGATGTATCAGCCACTCCTGCCAGTTTTGTGTAATCTGCAAACTTCTGCAAGTACACTGTGCCCATCATCCAGATCATTAATGAAGAGGCTGAGCAGGATGGGACCCAGCAATGACCTCTGGAGCACACCCCTATAGTCACCCTACCCAAATGGACTTTGTGCTGCTGGGCCTGTTCTGCCAGTTTCCAATCTACTGTCTGCTCCTCCAGCCCCCACAGCAGCTGTGTGCCTCTGAGGATCTTATGGGACACAGTGACAAAGGCCGTCCTCAATATCAACTGCTCTTCTCTCACCCACCAGCCTTTATTCTCATACAGCAGGTCAGCTTCCCACAGAGAAGGAAAACTGACAGTAGACTGCAAGTCTAAGAATGTCTAAATTAAAACTATATGACTGAACTTACTCTAGGGATCTGTCTTGCATCAGAGCTCCTGAGATTTACTATACCTTAATCTCCACGGCTTCCATGCATGCTGTGCACGCATGTATTTACTTTTGTAGTAGGACCATAGGAAGAATGCAGATTCATGCTAGCATTCTTAGGTTCAAAAAGTGAAGTGCATGATTTTCCTATGGGAAAAATATTTTGAAGAATTTTTCTTGTCATTAAATATCCCATTTAACTGATTATTTAGTATAATTTTCAATCAAAACACTATATTCGCCAGCAAAGCAAAGGAAAATGAGCTGGTATGAGTACACAGAGCTAAACAAAACAAACAAGAGAGCCCTTACTTTACAGTAAAATTTTAAACCCATGCACTTTGTTTTCCCAGCAATCAATACACCAATGATAACAAGAGGAAAAGGATACCAATTAAACATAATTGCCCACCGTGCTTCCCCCAAAAACCTGAAACAAAAAGTTCTCAGTGTCAGCCTAATAAAATATTTGTTCCTTTCCCAGTCAAGTGCTTTATTAAACAGCCCATAAAGCATCTCAGTTCTTACAAAGAATTTCCAAGTTTGATATCAGTGAAATGACTTCAAAGCCTCATTAGCTCCCCAGTGGAGGTTTGTTCACTGCTCCGAGACACTTGGCTCCATATTTTGTCCTGACTCTCTCCACTGATCCCAGGCACAGATATTTTTACCACATCCGCTTGACCTTCTCCAGCATTGGATGAGCATCAGTGTGGCAAAGGCTGCCATCACTGCCCATCTCTTCTTGCTGATGTGACTGTCTTGCTCCTGCTAAAGGGACAGGGACCCTGCCATGGATGTGTAAACAGGTCTCAGCCAACAGATTAGTGAGGTAAAGTTGAAAATCAGTTCCTAAATTGCTATGCCACTTTGGCAGGCAGAACATCTGACTTTTCCCTGTTACACAAACACGGGCTTGACCCCTTTGTCTGTCTCCCAACTAGCCACAAAAGTGAAGCACAACAGACTACACCCTTGAGGAGTAAACCAGTTTCTCCAGCTCAAACCCAGTAAATGCCACTAGCACACCCCCACCCTGAGAGACCCAGCCCTTCAGACTCATTGCAAATCCTTTCCCATCCACTCCTTACAGCACACCAGCTCCAGTTAAAAACCACTTTTTTTGGTGCAGACAGGGCCGCAATAGGGCTAACCTCAGCTTTATTACAATGCCATGGGGTTAGAATAGCAAATTCCAACACTTCTGTAACTCATCTTAAATCAACTGAAAGCCACATTTTCACATAGCCTCTCATCGTCCTTATATAGCCTGGCTTAAGTAAATAAATACTGAGAAGAAAAGCAAAACCAAGTGAAAAACTGAACATTGCAGCCCACAGATCCTTTCTGGTGACATATGAATGCTCTTGCCTAAGAACACGGGTAAGGACGTGCAGGTGATTAACCACGTGTGTGCCACCCAGCTTGCCACTGTGGGCTGAAAGGGATAAACCCTTTCTGCTACCCATAGCTCTGGTGGCTCTTACGACACAGATATAGTCCCAAGTGAGAAGATCTAGGGATGAAGAGCTGGCAATAAAAAAACAGCTTGTCTTCTCCTGTGGGACAGGGTCTTACTTGGGAGCACAGGCAGTACTGGAATGCTGCCTGGAGAGCCAAAGGATAGAGGAATCTTCTCTCCCCCTGTGCCAAATATGGTTATTTAAAGCTCTGTCCTTCTTCACTAGCATAAGTAACCAAATGCTCCATCAGCTTGCCACTTCAAAATCAAGTTTATGCTCACAGTTTCAGCTTTATTAGACTGACTCTCCTTCTCTCCCACCCCATCACTTTTATAAGCCAAGCCCAACATTTCATCAGCTATGCAATGGCACTAATCCTCAACAGAAAGCATGCACACAGCAGATTTCAAGCACTCATGCACCACCCTATCTCATAATGTATGAATGGAAAAAGCTTTCAAGAAAAAAAGCCCCTTATTTTCATCCTTGCAAAATCTTTAACCACTGCAAGAATTTTGTTTATAAGAGACAGAAGAATGCAAGAGTCCTGTGACATGATTAAAAAATGCAGCATTTTGTCTTTGAATCTCACATCATTTTACACATGCTTTCCTCACAGCATTTGTACCAAGTGTTTCCTGGTTTGACTTTGAGGGGAAAAGAATTGACCTCTTCTCTCCACCACGCCATGATGCAGGAGATGTCAGATGAATTCTGACTGAATTTGAAATAACACCAGCATGAGATGCAGCATGATGATGCTGATGGATGTAACAAGAAAACCTCAAAACCTCTCAACAATGACCAATTTTGCCCTCCTAGAAGCCCCTAGACTGAACTGGGCAATATGCCTCTGACAGATGGATCTGACCACAAGTAGTATGCAAAAACCAGAAAATACTGAAAATATGTCATGTTGCATCTCAGTGCCACTGAGGTTGCCACTGTTCAGTCAACTAGTCCAGGCTATCACAGAATCATAAAATGTACTGAGCTCAAGAGGACCCATTAGGATCGAGTCCAGCTCCTGGCCTTGCACAAAACACCCCAAGAGCCACACCATGTGCCTGAGAGCATTGTCCAGATGCTTCTTGTACTTTGTCTGGGTTGGTGTTGTGACCAGTTCCCTAGGAACCTGTTCCAGTGCCCACCTACCCACTGGGTGAAGAGTCTTTTCCTGATATCCAGCCTAACTCCCTGCATTCCCTTGGGTCCTGTCACTGGTCACAAGTGGGAGAAAATTGGTACCTGTCCCTCCACTTCCCCTCATGAGGATGTTGAAGACCAAAATGAGGTCTCCCCTCAGTCTTCTCCAGGCTGAACAGATCAAGTGACCTCAGCTGCTCCTCACATGGCTTCTCCTCCAGACCCTTCACCATCTTCGCTGCCCTCCTCTGGACACTCTCTAACAGTTTAATGTTTTTGTATTGTGGCGCCCAAACCTGCCCCCAGCACTTGAGGTGAGGCCCAGTGCAGAGCAGAGCAGGACAACCCCTTCTCTTGCCCAGCTGGTGATGCTGGGCCTGATGCCCCTGAAGACACAGCTGACCCTCCTGGCTGCCAGGGCACTGCTGGCTCATGTTCAACTTGGCATTAACCAGGACTCCCAGGGCACTTTCTGTGGCACTGCTCTCCTGGCTCTCATTCCCCAGTCTGTGCACAGAGCCAGGGCTGCCCTGTTCCAGGTGCAGAATCTGCCACTTGCCCTTGTTAAACTTCATATGGTTGGTGATTGCCCATCTAAGTTATTGAGGTCTCTCTGCAATTACAGATTGTGATAAATTGCATTACCTGTAGTGCCTACAAATGTCCCACTAGCACATGCATACAAGCAAGCACTTCTGCTGTGCCTTTTGCCTCATCCACTTGACTGTGGAGTCTCATGGGCAGCAGTCATTTTGGCACACGATTAGCACAAAGGACAGACCTCAGCTTGGACTGCAGTTACCACTGCAATCACTCATAAGGATGAATGGGCGCACATCCACGCACACCCTCAGTGAGGTGGCACAGGGCTGCCTTCCCTTTCTATAGCTGCTGGCCATTCCTTGTGGCTGTATTCCTCCAGTGTGCCTTCTCCTCTCTCCTCACCATGTCGCTCTACTGCCAGAACACTTCTAGTCAGCCTAAGTGTGAATGTTGTCTGAATGTTACTAATTTGATGCTCTATGAACAAAGACCTTCTAGCCAGTTCAACATGGTTTTCTCCATCTGTTTTGTTATCCGAGCTCCGACCGACACACTAATCCCAATGTATGGAGGTGAGCCTATTCCAAACTATGCCAAGACTACACCAAAAAGTAATAATGTTCTTTGTCATCAGGGGTCCAGACTCACACTACTCAGAGGAAAAGGGCTGTATTTCAGGAAATGAAGGCAGGGCAACCAGTGCTGGAAAAACAGCACTGCTATTGCAGGTAAAAGTAAATAGCATTTTCCTGATTTTATGAACAAGCCAACATGAACATATTTTGCAAATGCTTATTGCAATAGGAAACGAGGTCAGTCCTGCCCATACTTTTCCACCAAACCTATGGAGAGAACATACATCATGATAAGTGCACTATACCAAATTTTGTTATTATCACCTCCCCTATTTTAATGATGGCTGCGTGGTTCCAGAAGAGAAGCACACTGCTGTAGGATATAGAGCCCCTGACATATTTACTGCAGCATTCTTCACCAGTAATTTCCACTGCAATGTATGCTATTACATGTTCAGAGAAACTTAGGGAAACTGCAGGATGCAGAACAACAATTACATCTTTCCCAGATGAGACTACTACGTTAATGGATTGGCGTCATCCATCACCATAGATCGTAAGTCCTCTGGGGAACATCACCAGCCCACTCCAATAAATCTGACTGGGAGATTTTGTATTTGGCTGTTCAGCTCAGCTTCAGGAAGCAGTCTAGCTACGCAGTTCACAGCATGACTGTGGCCCAGCTCTCTTGGTGAGATGATGTTGCTCTACGGCAGTGAAGCTGTGGATGTAAGAGGTCCAGCATGTAAGGGCACACAGGACTGCAGCCTGGCATTAATTCCCCACACAGTCGGTTCTTCAAAGAACTGAACTTTGGTACATGGATTATAGATGGTGGAGGAAGAAAGTTGATCGGTAGTTTCATTCCTTTACCACCAACAACAAAGAAAAGGAAATAAAAAATAAAGAAGAATAAAACTAACAGTGAAAAAAACCCAAACAAACCTGCCAGCAGACTGGTGCAGTTCTGAAGTAATTTTTTTTTGCTGTCAATCTTCTTGGTTCTTCAGGCCACCTCAGCAGACAGAGCAGACTGTCTGCCATGAAAATGTAAGGTGATGCTCTATTAGGGAAGAACATACTTCTCACAGGCTCTCCCTTTAGGAAAGTCAAACAAATAACACAAATAAAAACCTCCATGGCTGTACCATGTCCTAGCTTATCCTTGTAATAACAGGAGGACAGGGCCTGAGGCTGTTTCTGCTTGTCTCCTGCACTAATGCAAATACAGCTGCAGTGTAAGAGCAGGCTAGGGGGAAGGTCAGACCCACAGAAGCCCTTCTGAGGGGCAGCTCTGAGCAAGGGGGTCTGAAGGCACTTTTGTCTCTCCTGATTTATGTAAATTCTGTTTCAGGCAATGATATATTTTCCTGATACATTTTTTCATGTAGCTGGAGCTAAGAGTTTTCTTTTTATATATGGAGTGGGGAATGCCACAGCATTGCTAGTCCCAGTGGCTTAACCATTTTGAGTCCTCTCTTCCCCGAGGTACCAGCTTTTCCCACTGACCCCATACCACACTGGACCAATGTCACAGATGATGCACGTGGTCCTTCTTCCTCAGCCTGGGTATACAATTAGGGGGCACCAACACCAATGCCTATTCCCACTAGGATATGGCGGCCACCAACCACACCCTTGTAAATGGGGACACCCCGGAGGTGCCACCCGTGCCTGTCCAACCCTCCCTATCCCCATCTGTCAGCTCTTAAGCAGCTTGTCCCCAAGGTCAGTCACCCCCTCCCCTTGTCTCAGTGTGGGTGTGGCCAGGGGAACAGGGATGGACACTGAGGGCTTGAACTATTGCAGCTCCTGCAGCTCCAAGCACCTGACAGAAGCACAACAGAGCCTGGGAGATTAGCAAACAAGGAGGAAGTAGTTTTAATTATATAGTAAGTTTAGGGAATAAAAATGGCCTATAGCCTGTGTAAGTTGTGAGAAATGACACATGCTCCTCTTACCTCAGGGAAACGCTTGTATTGGTAGCAAGCTTGTCTATGAAAATGACACCCTTGCAAATAGAAACAGCAGGTGCACCCAAGATGTACAAAATATTCTGTATTTTCATGGTGGGGTGTTAAAGAAAACAACTATGTTCATTGAAGACCCTGCTTTTGGCAAAAGGGGGTGAGCAGATGCTACCTGTGAAAGCTCTCCCTCGTCCCTTCCAGTGGGACAGTCAGCCTCTGGTCTCTGCACTTGCCCCATGCTCAAGGGGTAAAGCTGCTGCTGACCAGAAGGGCTGCTGCACCTTTCAGTGCATAGAAAATGTGGTTCTGTCCCACACTACCCCAAGGAACTCTATGGCTCCAGCTGGGCTGTCCTATCTAGGCACCCCACACGCAGGGATGGGTGGTCTGTGAGGTAGTGGAGCAGTGTGTGCCAGGCCCCTGGGCTCCCAGGGGCTGCTGCTGGCCTGTCTCTGTCTAGGATGGTGGCCGAGGGAAACCAAAGGCGTCTGCAATATGAGATGCACAGCTGGAACAAGCTGCACCACTACAGGGGTTGCAAAAGAAGCCCTGAGAGCTAAGGCAGAAACCAAGAAAAAAACACTGTTTCCACTGTCTGTCAGTGGACGTGCTCATGTGCCAAAATGCTGGTCGAGCTGGGTAAACATCTGGGCAGCACAAACCAAACCAGAGGAGACAGCTGTCCCCTGGCAAGCACAAACCCTTTACAACCTCAACTGAATCCTCCCTGAAAAGGTGTCATGGTCCACAGTTCAAGAAACTAAGCAGATAGCTGCTGGCCATGGCTCCACTGGGGAGGGTGGCCACCAGGGCAGGTACAGCGACCATAAACTCTGTCAAGATGTGCTCCACAACAAGAAGGCACCAGAGCCGCCCTGAACTCAGCATTCCCAGTTTTCCCCATGGGAAACTTTCTCCAACTTGCATTTCCATGGGTGGCAGATGCAACTGAAAGGGCTGTCTTTCCCAGAAAACACTTTGTGTAGGTTTACTCCAGTGATCTCGAGGGATGGCAGCTCTTGGATGGACCTCACTGATGAGGCCAGTGCCAGCACCCACCACTTCACATGGAATGCAGCCATGGTGAATGTGTCCCAGTGTACAACCATCTTGCCACCCCCAGGCGTCCTCCATGCCCAGTGGAAAGGCTGCAAAAGCATGAAGAATCAATAAAATCCATTGACTTTTGTCTGACAATAGCAATTTTACAGCTCAATGCAAACCAGAGTAAGCAGGAGAGCATACTGCTACCAAAAATAAATTAAAGGGGGGGGACGTGGGTCTTTGAAGATCCCACAACACCCAGTACAATTAACACCCAGTAAACCCTGCCCGGTCCTTACAGTGATTAAGGACAATTCAGCCCCTGCTCTGGGTGAAGGTTTCTCAGGACCCAGCTGCCAGCACATGTTTGGTTTTAGCTGTCTAAACAGGCACTGAGGGATTAGGTCTCTGTGCGTCTTCAATGCTACTTAAAGGTTGTTTATTATCCAATTGTTCCCGATAGCCTATATTTCTTCTTTGTGTAAACACAGCCGACGCCAATGTCTAAAAAAACCCACAAAACCAAAAGTGGTGGAAAGGTCTGCATTTCACCAAGTTATGGGGTGCAAGGGACACCCCACAGCCCACCCTGCTGGTGCCTGGCTCTCCCTGTCCAGCAGCCACAGGCACGGGTGCCTGCCACCACACAGAGCTGGGTCTGAACACTCCTGAGTTCCATCAACTCCTCCCATGCTGGTCATGACTTGGGCAGCAGTTACCAGGAGAAGATCTGGTCACATTTGCTCCTGGAGCAGCAGTATTTACATGCAGTCAGATCTGAACAAGGTAGCTGGAGCACACTCCAACAGCAGTGTTAAGTTGGTACCAGAGCATCCTGGACAGCATTTGTCACACACTGACACACAAATGTGCATCTGGAACAAGGGGCAGTATTCCCCTACTTCATCAACCAATTTTTAGGACCCTAGAAAGAGCTTACCCATATAATATTAAACGAAGTCCTTTGGCAACACCCTTGCTACAGCCAGTGAAGGACAGTTGTCTTCTCCAGACCTTGGCATTACGTGGCTGCTGGGTACCAGGTACCAGGTGGGTTTGGCTGGAACTAGAGCTCAGACTTTACATCAAAAAGCCACTGAAGCTACAGACTCAGGCACTGAGGAAAACAGAAATGCAGCCTTAGCCTGGTTGCCTGTATGGTCCTGACAGTGTGGCTGCGTTATGATACATCCTTAAACACAGTTATTTCCTCTTTTTTCAAAAGGCCTTGTCATGATGCAAAAGGTCCTCCACAAAAGAAAAAGCAAATTTTTCATCAGCCTCTTTGTGACTTTTAAGTTTCTGCCTCCAAAGTAAGCAATACTTAATTCACACAGATTTTTACGTGTAATATGAAAAATTTAAATTGATCTATGAATCTGCTTTTAAAGATAAAATGCTACTTGTTACTCTCATGAATGTATAGAACTATTTTAGCCTTTCTCTTGCTGCGTCTTACAAAGGCAACATAATGTAGTTCCAGCAGTTGCATTTTTAAATATGTTTATCTGGGTCACTGCTACTTACAGCATAAGCAGATTTAGTGAAGCCAGTTTAGAATCAGTCTAGTGCAAAGGAAAAATTCTTTAATTAAAAATAAAAGAATTATATCATTTGGAGGGTAAAGATCTCAACATAATCAAATTAAAGTCTTTGGACTGATTCAAGAAGAAAATAGACCTACAGGCAATTTCATTCAAAAGACACTTTTAGGCTTTTGGGGGTTTCTGGACTCATCACCAACTATTTCATGTAACTGGCAATTTCAGGGAGGGAAAAGAGAACCCAAAGCATTAAAACATTAGGATTTTCTTTAATTGTATGAAATCAAATCAAGAAAAAGAATGTGAATCCTGGTTGTGGCAGTCTGTCTGGCTCACTTGGAGCACTGCTGGTGTGCATGCCAGCTCACCCTGAGAGGCCACACTTGTATCTGCGTGGTGGCCGTCACTGAAGACGGGAGAGAAGACAACCTGTTTTGATGGCATTGCTCCCAGATCCTTCTACTAAGACAAATAATCTGCTAAGAGAGAAAGGAGGGAGGGACATTCAGAGGCCAGAAGTGGCACCAGGCTCTGTGCATTTCCAGTGGTCCTAGCTTTCCACTGTCTTGGAAAACACCCTAAGGAAGATGTTGGTCAGGAAAGGCAAAGCTGCCACTCACATGGGAAATGAAGTGGGAGGCTGAATGGCCTGAATGTCTGAGCACGTCTGTGTGGTGCAAGGCAACCTCCCTCAGCATCACACTGCCCATCAGTGACAGGGAAGTGACTCAGAAGACAAGAGCACTTCAAAGGTTCATGGAATACTGGTTTATTTTAGCTGAATCCTGCCTGCCACAGAACAGGGAGGATTGCAAGCAGAAAGCATCCGCTCCACATCCTGTGGCTGCTGCTGGAGTGGTTCACCCCGCAGGAACAAAAGTCTTCCTCCTCTTTTCCCTTTCTTCTGGTCAAGGGAGGTCAGGCTGGGAGATAACCATCACTGCTGCTGCTGAACCACAGTCAGAGGACACCTGACGCTGCACTGGTGTGGGATGAGAAGTTCAGCACCCACTCCAACCTGCCCCATGGTCTCCAAGCAGAAAGCTGAACAACTGCCTATCCATCAGTAGGGTACTGGTGTGACAGAAACATTAGGTTACAGCAGCTGCATCACTCTGGTCCTCAGTTAATTATTCCCCATATCCAAACACCAGCAAACGGTGAGGAAAGGAACGAGCATGCAGTCAGCAGTTTGATCCTGTTATCGATCAGATGCTAACAGAGGGAAATAACTAAGTATAAAATATTTCTTTGTGTCAGAAACAGGTAGGAAGGGTTTTCTTCAGATTATTGAAGGCAAGAAAAGGAAAGACATAAATTTTCACAAACCCAAAAGTTTTTTACTTAAGTTTGTTCCAAACAGTGACAATTCTTACCAGGTTTTTGAGGGTTGCTTTTTGTTTGAGGGTTTTTTTTCAGTTCCTTCAATTTATTCCTTGTTGACAGACAACACACCAGTTATTCACTGGATATGGTAATCTACAGCTTCAGTTTTTGGGGTTCCCATGTGATTGCAAGAGTGCAGTTTCTGGCATTTCAAGTCCTGCTGCAGCAGAAGTCATCTCACAATCACAGCAGGGCCAGCTAGAGATCAAGACTCCAAAGGAGTAAAAGGCTCAATATCTAGTCCCCTATTAAAAGAGGATTTATTTTGTCATATTATTTTTTAGAGATTTATCACTTCCTTTACCTTCCTCCATACACACAGTGAAGAAAATCTGTTTTAAACATGTGACAGGCATGATTTCCATTGGAGGATAAATTTGGGTGATAAATGAAGAAAAAAGGGAGCTATTATTAACCCAGAGACAATCATTGTGTTGATGAGTGAACCCTAGCATCTGAACGTGCTTTTCAGCCTATTTACCAGATCAAGTTGCCACACCATTCTTCAGATGATCTCAGATCACTGGGACCCCCTTCCTTAAAAATAGGGCTATAAGAAGTAATTAAATGCTGTCTTTGTGCTAGTAGGCATAACCACCTTCTCCACAAGTGCCTGGGAGGTCAGCTGCTGGTCCTTATGGAACAACACATTTGGCCCTAACATCAGGTGCCACGGGTTGTGAAGCCCTACATTTGGCTCAGTGGGATTTTGGTGCAACAGCTCCAGAGAGCTGTATTGGATCACCCCAGAGATGCAGATACCTTTGAAACCAGCCCAGATATCAATCCTGTGAAGACCAGAGCATGCCCCAAAAACCTGAAGCAAGGAGAAAAAAGAGAGGGAAGGATGCAGAGTTCTGACATCTGTATCACAGAACTGTGGGGACCTCTGAGTTCTCTCCAGATCAAAGGACCACTTGATAGCAGTCACCAAACGCCTTCTGGCAGAACACCACCACTCCTCTCAAACTTCACTCATCCTCCCAGGAAAGGCCACTATGCTGACATGCTTCATGATTTACTCCTAGGACTAGCAGCAATGGAAGGAAGTGGTAGCACATGGAAATGTGGCATCAGCAGAGAGTTTGGGGAATGCAATTCTGGGGATGTACATGGTGCTGCTGTGAAAAGTGGAGATGGCGCAGGGTACAAGACACAGAATTCTTGGAATTAAAAAACCAACCAAATGAACAACCCTACTCCTGCCCCTCCCAACTAAAATATGTAGGGAAGATGAAGAGGTGAATGAAAGAAGAAAACTTAGAACTGCTGACCCAAGGGAAAAGATGAATGAAGCTGCAGAGAACACTAGCAGTAGAGATGGTGGAAAAGTGAATTTGTTATGGAAGATACAGAAAGCAGGGACAAATAAAGAGCTGCTGTGCAGTGCCCTTATCTTGCAGAAATAAGACTCCTTGAGGGATGTCTAATGTGTTTCTAAGACAGTTGACAAAGATGGATGAAAAATTCTTCTTGACCAAAATGAAGGGAGTGATCTACTTTCATAATTCTGAAAACTGGAGAAAAAAAGGCTTGTCTTGATCATACCACAGAAAGCCAGACCATGTAAACAAGTGTACTTAGGAAGACCATGCTCTTTTGCAGGCCTCCATGGGCTCTCCACAATCCAGCACTGAAGGTCTGATTTGGATTAAATGCCCAAACAAAGTGACTGGCAAGCAGTGGAGTCCCAGGGCATCTCCATAGTGTGAGCTGCAAAACTGTTACCAGCTAAAATTGCACAAGAGCTGCATTTGTGTGGAATGAAAATATATTGACAACAATGTTTAAAGCTCTTGAAAAAAATACTCTACGTTCTGCCTGCAGTCAATCCCATACACAAATCCTTCTGGAGTTTGCCTTCTAGAAGGAAAGAATATTACACTGAAGCCATTCCTGAACAATAGCATTTCTTGTGATGACCAACCATCAACTTTAAACTTATGTTGTCTCTAATTAAGCCATTAAGAAATTTCTTATCATTGCCTTGAAGCCACAGATTCCTGTGGTCTGCTTGGACACACTTGGTGCTTCAAATTCTCAAATAACCCCAATAATGAAAATTATTAGAAAATGTGTATTATGCTGCAGCCAATAAACATCACAAAGAGCATCCTGAGATTTACAAAACAAGGTTGTAAGATTTGGCAGACAGCGTTCAACCTGAGAAATAAAGTAACTGGGAATAGAGTCTGAGAAACAAACAAAATATATTCCCAAGTCAAAGCACAAAAGAACATGAAAGACCCAAAGAAGAGTCAATACAGATTTTCAATTTCATTATTTTGATTTAATAAAATTTTTTGGATAGCGTTGCTTGCTCAGTACAAGCACAGAGATTGTAATGGCAAATACTGTACTGTGATTTGTGGATTGAAAACTTGTCCAATTTCATTATGCTGGTAAATGTAACACTGCAGACACCTTCTCTTGGAAAGCTATTTCTAAATTGCTACATCAATATTAAGATAATCAGAATTGATATTTACTTTTTACAGGAACAGCATGTGTCTGTATGTCCACATGGGTACATATACACACACAAACTTATATTTTTAACATTTCTCCATTTTTTGGATCACAGGAATACATGCTACAGGAGCTGCTGATTTATCCCAAACCAACATAGGCAGTTGCAAGGTGCCCATTCCAAGACGTTTTTAATGGTTGGACCCTTTTCTCCCACAGAAAGTAACTCAAACAAAAGTACCCAGCAGAAGTTTGGTTGAAACATTTGTTATCCCAGACTTAGGAAGGTGTAACTTCACCTTCAGAGTACAATGACAAGTACAATAATTGATGGATAAAACACTGAAGCCCTAAGATACAAGGTCAAACACTTACATTAACTCTATTTATATTTTTCAGCTGGAGTAGAGCATGCTCAATAATTTTTAAAATTTGCCTTTCACTCATGGTTGTGCAACAGAAGTTAACACAAAGGAGTGCGTTAAGGCGGATTTCAGGTGCCAGAGCCCACATGCCATTGTTGTCAATACATGTGGGACAGGAGGCTGACAGGGAAGCAAAGGCAGAGAGACCATACTAGTGAGGGAGAGAGAGGCAGAAGAGAGGATGCAATGTTGTCAGAGAGGGACAAGTATGTTGTCCCTCTAGAAAGTGGAGCCTAGTGTCCCCACAGATCCCTGCCTTGAATGCCTTGTGCCACACATCCCTCCTGGCTGTCCCCAGAGTGGTGCCTCTGCAGCACACTCTGCACAGCCCAGAGCTCACAGAGCCCAGGGCTCACACAGCCCAGAGCTCACACAGCCCAGAGCTCACACAGCCCAGAGCTCACACAGCCCAGAGCTCACACAGCCCAGGGCTCACACAGCCCAGAGCTCACACGGCCCACGGCTAACACGGCCCAGGGCTCACACAGCCCAGAGCTCACACGGCCCACGG